>CM076570.1:1365539063-1365830967 GCA_034641835.2 Pinus albicaulis
AAAGCATATTTTACAAACAAACAAGAGACAAACGGTCTCGTGGATAGAATAATGTGCAATTGTCGATGTGTTGTTCCTTTTTCTGTGGATGTGCTGGAGGTAGGTGCTAAAACAGGGCTCTGTGCTGTCCTTTGCAGTATTTCTTTGACTTGTTGAACACTCTTTATTCTCACGGATACTCTTTAACCTTTCATCTGATACTCTTTCATCTGTTTTCCTGTTTTTACCATTTACTTGATAGTAAAGATAAATTCTCATCCTGAAAGCAACTTTTACAGAATCTCCAACATTTCCTGCCACCATTGATCATCTGGTATCATAGTTCTTCTGAGCTTTCTCAAAGTTTCATCTGCTTCAGTAAGTTTATTAAAAGTGGGCTCATTCGGAAATAGATACTTTATTTCATGCTCCAGATGAAATAAATTCCTTACTTTATCATAGATACTTTTCCCAGTTGGTAATGCAGGTTCTGATGAACTAGTAGAACAAGCAGCTGTATTTTTAGCATGAGCCTTTATTCTCTTCTCATAGGTTTCCAAGTCTACTATTTGATCTTCTGTGAGCATGGGACTTGGTAACCCACTATCCAGCAAAGCTTAAAATTTCTCTCTGAAAATGTTGATGTCAACCAAAATGTCTGTACACTTTCTTTCCAAATTCTGCATGAAAGTCCTTTTGGTGAAAACTCTCTTTGCTTCCAAAACTGCACCTGTCCTGTCATCAATTCCTAACAATGCAAGCTGTTGTTTTGTTCTGGAATTCAAAAATTGAATGAGCTGACTGGCCTGTTCAGGCCTGCCTCTTAATTCATTCCTGGTTCTATTTATTTCTTCTTGGGCTATCTTAACTAACTCATTTTGCTCAAAAATAGCTTGAATAGAGGGCCAAATACCCTTTATTAATTCAATGATGTTACTCCAAAGAATATCATTTATTTCGTTCAGAGGCTTTTCCAATGAAAGATCTTTTTCCAAAGCCTGAACCAATTTATCCAATCTTTTTATTTCCCTAATGTTGTCAGCAGCTGTCTTTTTAGATGTGTCATATTTTTCCTCCAATTTTGCCAATTGCAATTTTGTTTCTTGGAGTTCTGTGACTCTTAGCTGCAAACTCTCCATCTGTTTTATTAAGTCCTCAGAATTCAAATTAGAAGTGTTCACCTGAGGTGGTTGTTCCTGCTGCCCTGTAGTTGTAGTACCTGTTGTTGAAGTCTATTTGATCATTTCCTGTTCCTGCAATGCTTTTTCCAATTCCTTCTCTGTTTCATTTAGTCGCTCAGTCATATTCAAGAGCAACTCCATCATTTCTTCCTGTGAATTTCCTTTTATAACTTCCTGTCTCTGAGGGTGCCTTGAGGCTGGTAGTTTTAGCTGTTTTCTGAGTGCAGCTATATCATCCTCTTTCTTCTTTACCAATGCCTCAATACCTTTAATGTCTTTGGGATTGTGACCCAAACCAATGATTATTTCTTCTAGAGACTTTATTCTATTATCCTTGGCCTGTGAGGAGGCCTTCTCAATCTTCAATTGTGCAGTAGTGTTATTCAAAGAATCTTGCAGCGTTAAAGCTGTCATGGCTTTGTTGGTGAGAGTAGAATAAACCATTTCCCCTGTTTGTCTATGTAGCTCTATCTGATCCAGGGGATGGATATCCTTTGCTAAAACTTCAAAATTTGATCTGATGTAATCTGCTGCTGAAGTTGGCTTTGGCACCTTTGCTTTGAAGTGGCTCATCAGCATTTTACCTTGTGAAAGATCAAATGCTGACATCAGCCTTTCTTGATTATGAGGAGCCATCTTCATATACTGATCATATACCTTCATTTTCAAAGGATCATTCTTTGTTTTAATATTAATGAAGGTTCTTTTAATGTCTCCAGTATCTGTCTTTGGCGGTCTGAAAGAAGATACTTCAGTGCTTAATTGCTTTTGCAAAGCTTTCCCTTTCTGGCTTATGGTTGTTTCACTTGTTGTGCCAGTTTGCTGACTATCTTCTCTACCATCATCAAATACTTCATCTATAATTTCTACCTCTGGAGGTGGATCTGATTTGTGTTTTTTAGTCTGATAAACCTGTGAGGCCCCTTTTGAAGGTGTGGTATCTGGAGCCAGCCTCTTCTTCCCTATTTCTACATTTAATGGAGTTTGCATTTCTGGAACTTGGATGTGTATTGCTGGTGTGGGGGAAACCTGAGATTGTTCTGGTGCTTTGGAGCTCTATGGTTTTTCCGCCATGACCAAGGTTTCAATGACCTGAACTACAGGTTCTTTTCCTTTACCCTTGGGTTCTGCTGCTACTGATGGACTGTCTTCCTGTAATGCTTGTTGTAGGGTGGCTGCTGAAGATGTGCCAATGTAAGGTACCTGTTTTTGGACGGAAAGTGGTTCTCTGACAGGTAACAGGCAATGGTGGAACTGCTCTTCAACACGGGCGCAGCGGAATCTTGGAGTAAATTGGTCAATTGCAGTGGGAATTTGAAAATTGCAGCGGGAGCTCTGTCGTTTTCAGAATAATGAAAATAACTGAAAAACACGAAAAAATGGCTTTATTCGCAAGTTAAAGGTATTTTTTTTTCGAGGTGATCACGTCATCGACGTACGGGGTGACGTAAGCCGGCAGTAAGTGGTAAGCGGTAAGTGGTACTCCCGCACCGCTTTTGGTCGAGGATGGTTTTTAACGGAGGGGCAGCGATCCCACAGGTTTCTTGCCACGTGGATGGTTTGACTATTCAAAACCACCCATCCCCCGCGGGTTAAAAAACTTACACGGGATGGGCAGCGGGATCAACGCTGGCCATTGATCTGCGGGAGGCTGATCCAACGGCTGGGGTGATGGGAAGATAGGCGGGGGTTTCATGTGGGCCTGTCGGACTTTTAAACACTTTTTAAATGTTTTTAATCGCTCCGGGGGATATTTAACTGGCGGAAATAGTTATTAATTAGTCCAGATGACTAATTAATCCCGAATGTGTAAGAAAGGGGTTGCAGAGGGGTTGACTAGGTGGAATGCCACGTGGACGGACCAGGTGGCGCAAGACTTTCGCAAAGTTTTATTGATATTTTTGGTATTAAACATACGTATTGTATGTCTAAAGTCTGATTTTTTTCGTATATCTTTTATTATATGATAAATTAATTAATACAATTAATTCACCATAGGGGCGGGATTTATATTATAAGGATATATTTAACCAAAGGGTTTATAAAGCGGGGTTTTTTATTTTCAATGTGCGGGGATATAATACTTTGGTAAACATTATAATAAATGGGTTTTTGGGATATTTATAAAAAAGGGAGTTATACACTTAGGAAAGGGTATTTCACTAGGGATTTTATATAATAGAGTTAAATGTTAATATGGCAAAGGACAAGGAAAATCAAAACAATTTTGTACATCTAAGAAAGTGATAATTTGTGAAGTAAATTGCAACATTTTATCTTCAACACTTAAACTTAGAATAACAAGTTATTTTGAGGAATTTTTATGGAATTTTGCATCAGTTTCCTAAGTAAAATAGGATTTTACTTAGGAAAAATTGAAGGTGAATGATTATAATGATGGATTATCTCAAGTACTTAGGTCTTTTTGATCATTAGGCCGAGGGTCCAGTCCCTCCAGAAGTCAAGGAAATGCCTTGAGCCCCTTTGATCTCCAAATACCTTAGTCCTTTGGGGAAATTAGTAAAACTTTCTAGGGGAAAGTGATAAGGGAAGTTAATGAATTTGACTTTTGCTTGCTATGATTTTCCAGTGTATTTTCTGCTTTAGTACTTGTGATGAAAGTAAAGGATCAGAAAGCATGTAGCAGCATCATTCATCAGATAACACTTTGCAGCACCATCTACCTACCCTATCTACTTAACACTACCATTTTCTCTTCTTTATTAGGGTGCATTTAGACTTGCAAACCCTTTTCAATCTTTTTCTTTTTACAAGGCAAATCTATCTAATTCTACCCTTATTACATCCAAGGGCTCAGATTAAGCTGTTGAGCACCTTTTATTTACTCTACCTATCTACTTATCTGCCAAGATTAAACTGTTTGGCTAGATATTTATTCTCTAATCTACGACATGAAATTGAAATATGACTAAGCCAAGTTTAAACATTTTGACTTATTCATGAATTGTGGCAAAGGTTGGACAAGCTGCACACAATTGCTTATTTACAAAAATGAAATAGTAGTGGCATTTAGGTTTGCACACTTTCCTTGGTCTATTTTTCTTGGGGTTCATATCTTTCTCTTTTTTGACAATTTTATTCTTTTTACCCTTTGATCTTTCTTTTAGGGTATACCCTCTTTACATTTTTTAACTTTTTTAATTTTTTTTTTGGTTTTTTTTTTTAAGAATATGGAACACCTTTACTCAAGAAAGAAGGTTTGAACATATTCCATGGTTCAATCTAGACAATCATGAAAGATGAAACCTATTGATATAGGAGGCTAACAGGGTCAATACCATGGTAGTAACCCCTGGTTTTACATATTTAGAGCGCATTTGACCATACGCGACTTGTCACGTTATTTCTCACATGCATATGCTACTTCTATTAAGCAAACCCGCGTATGCCTTGTGACATACACTTTTCATTGTTAATCTTTCCCATACTGATATTTCTTTCTTTTGCAACTTCTGTACTACTTGTAGAACATCAGATTTACATCATTAATTAGTATATCAAGTCAGTTTCCATCAAGTACAACTTTATCAATTAGGTTGCCATCATCTTCTTCAAGTGTTGCCATCATCTTCATCAAGTGGGTTGCCATCAAGGAAAACACATTGGATCATATTGCCAACAATCTCCCCCTTTGGACTTGATGGCAACCACGATGGTGTTTGATCACAACAGACAAATACATTAAGCATAATGATATTATCCCCCTATTCAAACACCATGTCACTCTCCCCCTTTGATATCAAGGGAAAAGGGCGGATCAAAGCCAACACAAGATTGTTTTCTCCTCATGTAGATAGAAGAGCGCTGTAGATCTGATGAGTACTGAAGTTACCATGCTTCCCCTGAGTTGATGCATATTTTTCAATGAAGTACATGACTCTATGACCTTCCTATCACCAAGGAATCATACTTACATCAAAGATCCAACCAAGTGGATTTACATATGAGACTCAGATACCCAACCAAGTGGGTTTACACAATTTTGACTCAAGTACCCAACCAAGAGGGTTTACACATTTTGACTCAAGTACCCAACCAAGAGGGTTTACACATTTTGACTCAAGTACCCAACCAAGTGGGTTTACATATTTGATCAAGTCCTTACATGACTGAATATTACAATTTTACATCATAGGTCTCAACATGACCTTTTCATCAAATTACAAATATGACTTTTTATGACTAGTACTAGAAAGACCTCAAGAGAGAGATCATATTTCAGAACCATCATAATGCCAAAAATGCATTATACTCAGCAAGACTAATGCTCCCCCTGAAAATTTCCATCCAAACATCTTTTCCATATGACCAAGGCTCCTCCTTAGCTTGTGCAATTTGAAACTCTTTTAACAACAAGTTATTAGCAACAATCTATGCATGATTTGTCCTTATCTCTGAATCATAAGACTTCCATCTAATCCATGTGTGAAAACAAAGAATATTCTTTAGCAAAAAGCAAACATGGCTCATCCATAATCGCATCATAAGAAACCATGTATCATGTCATCATCATTTAGAACTGAGAAATAAACAGATACATTGCCAATGATACAATCATTAATAGTCAAACTGATGCTCCCCCTGAACCTGTGCTCCTGATCTTCAGCAGTCATACTAATTTTCTTGTCATAAATGCATACGTGACTGTCTCCACTGTAACTCACGTGTATACATGGATTTAGTTCATAGAACCCGCGTATGGAAAGTAAATCATTGAAAACTTCACATTCCTTCATCTCCCCCTGAGCTTGTATCACCTGTACCTGTCTTCTTCACATCAGATCCTCTGTTAGAAATAAACATAGCCAGAATAACCAAAACAATCATGGAATCACCATACATCGCTCCCCCTATGACGAT
Source organism: Pinus albicaulis (assembly GCA_034641835.2). NCBI lineage: Eukaryota > Viridiplantae > Streptophyta > Pinopsida > Pinales > Pinaceae > Pinus > Pinus albicaulis. Next base: position 1,365,545,105 of record CM076570.1, read on the forward strand.
ACATTACTAATCCCTATAATGTATCTCACATCACTCCTGCAGTCATTAAGAGAAGTAAGATTTAGAAGCGGATGACCGCAGTAGGGTCAATATTCCCTACGTTTCTGACCAGTCCTCCTTCTTTTTCCAACTTTGCCTGAACTTTCTTATTGTGTTCTGGAAGTTCTCCAATTTCTCAGATCTATTCATCCTGCATTATTTTTCTACATGTCCATACTTGTTACAAGTATAGCATCTTATGTGACCAGAAAAGTAAGCATAAGGATCATAATGTGTTTTTCTATTCTTCCTTCTATTGCAATCAGCTGCTTTATGACCATACTTGCTGCACGAAAAACAATATCCCTTGAAGAAACCAGAGTACCTTTCTATGTAGAATCTGTTTGATTATGACTGAAATGATCTGCTTCTGCAATTTGCTGCAACATGCCCATAATTATGATATTTAAAGCATTCAACATTATTGAATGATTTCCTTTGAGAATTCATGATTGTAGGTTGACCTTTAGTTTCTTTCAACACTTCAAGTTTTGTTTTGACATCCTTTGAATCTTTAGCACTTCCTTGCGAACTAGATTCTCCTTTGACAGTTTCATGAAAACCAAGACCAATTTTAATAGCAGGAGACCTTTGATTACTAAGAATATTGTCCAGAATCTTAGTACTATCTTGAAACCTTAAGAGTTTATCCTTTTCTTCTAATTTACCTCTGAGAACGTTTACCTCAACTTCCAATTTTTGGCATTGCTTCTTCATGCTTTCTTCGTCCCTTTTTCCTTCTTCTACTTGATCATTTGATTTTAAGATTTCTTCCTTCAACCAATTTTCTTGATCTTCACATGTTTGTAGCAGTTCTTCATTCTTCTTATTTGATTTTTCCAGATATTTTTTGAGAGAGATGATTTCTGCTTCAAGTCCTTCCTTTTGAAATGATTGTAGAGGTTATTTATTCCTTTTATTTGATGCTTCAAGATCTGCTCTCAGAGAGATGATTTCTGCTTTAAGTCCTTCATTCTTCTTATTTGATTTTTCCAGATCTTCATTTAGATCATTGATTTCTACTTCAAGTCTTTTATTTCGATTGCTTCCATAATTGTACAACTTTTGATACTTGTCTACCTGTTCATTCAGAATTTCTATCTATCCTTTCAGTTGAGAGATAATCTCATTGTAGATATCGTCTCTTTCTTTAAATGATCTTTGTTGATCTTCAACTTTAATCTTGAGAGCTTCTTCTCGATCCATAACATTACTTTCACTATCTTTACCATTGCATGCACAAGAAAGTGAATCACAAGAACCACATTCAATACCTGTTTTATTTTCCTCATTTTCTGCTGCACATGTTTTCTGAGAAGTCTCCTTTTGAGTAGCCTTCTTCTTTTGCTTCCTTGCCATGAGCACTAGTAGATCTTGGTCAGAATCTTCTTCATCTTCACTTGACATTTCATTATTATCTTCATTTGCATAATAACTCTTTCCCTTTAGAGATTGTTTCCCTTTATCATGATTTTCTCTATAAGGACATTTAGTAGCATAATGACCAACTCTTCCACAATCAAAACATTTGAAGGGAAGCTTACATTTGAATCTTCCGGTACCTGGTTGGAGTCTTCTCAGGAAATTTGCTTCTTCTTCTGATATGTAACTTGATTCCTTGACAACTTCCTTTTCTTTTCCTTTTGCACACGCCTTAAAAGAAACTTCTTTGATTTGAGAGGGACCTCCTTGTCTCATTTCATAAGTAGTCAGAATACCATGTAGTTGAAGAATAGTAAGAGTTTGTGGATCTTGCCTTTCTTCAATAGCTGATACTTTTGACTCAAATTTTGAAGTCAAAGATCTTAAGACTTTTTCCACCAGAGTAGTATCGGTTATGGTTTCACCCAAACTTCTCATACGATTTACAATATCATCTAGACATAAAAATAAACTCGCAATACTCTCATCATTATGCATCCTTAAATTTTCATATTCAATTCTAAGAGTTTGGAGTTTTGCACTTTTTACCTTTGTATCTCCTTCATAGCTCAGAATGATTTTGTCCCATATTTCTTTTGCTGAATTTAGCTACATCACTTTAGCAAATTCTGGTTAAGACATTCTTCCTAATAAGACATTGACTGCTTTGGCATTGATTTCAAATTTCTTCCTTTCTGCTGCATCAGTAGGAATACTTGCCGAATATTGATAACCTCCTTCCACGATTTCCCATACTTCTGCACCAAGACTTTGCAGATATGCTTTTGTTCATATCTTCCAGAATAAAAGATTATTTCCATTGAATAGAGGTGGCCATATAGACATTATCCCTTCATGACTTCCCATTGCGACGGATCTCCTTCAAGCGATCAAGCTTCTGCAAAAGGACCTGCTTTGATACCAATTGTTGGGAAAAAAACTGAGAGGGGGGGGGTGAATCAGTATTTAGGGCATACTCAAAAATTTTACTTTTTCTTGCTTAAAAACCCATACGCTACTTTTCTTAACCAGACTCGCGTATATACGCGGATACCCTTCACAAAACTCGCGTATATACAGAGATCTTATTATGCCATTAATTATTTACTTAGATCTGTGCAACATTCATTATTCTGATGATTAGATAACAGTAAGCATGTGTAGTAATAACAGAATAAACCATCACACATAAGCATCACACAAGAACACCAGGATTTTAGGTGGAAACCCAAGTCGGGAGAAAACCACCGCTGCCGTTGTCTCAGCCTTCAATATTTTATTATAAATAAGACATCTTACAACTATGTGCTGGCGCAGACTCATACCAGCATGCAGGCACCCACCTGCGCTCATTTACTAGCCTCTCTTGGAAGGGAGCTACGACCCCCTTCTCTCGTTTACCAGCCTCACCTAGAAGGGAGCTACGACCCCCTACTCTCATTTACCAGCCTCACCTGGAAGGGAGCTACAACCCCCTGACTGAAGGCTACAACCCTCAGCACCACCATGGACCAAGTTTCATCAATTTTCACACTGGATCCAGAAGCTTTCACTAGAAAATTTGGCAGAAATTCTGACGGCCAATTCGTCGCTATTCCGACTCGTAGTCGTCGCAAGAGCGACAGTTCGAGGGCGGACAAACCGTGGTTTGTCATGCCGTCGTAGTTCCGACGCATGTAAAAAGTGTCACACTATCGACACTTCTTCCATCGCTTCCGAACAAGCGTCACTCTTCTGACGTCTCACAAACCATCGCGCCTTCGACGTTTGTAAACTGTCGCACTTCCGATGAAATGTGGTCTGACGTTTGGAATGTCACTCTTCCGACGCTTGTAAATGATCGTAATTCCAACCCAACGTGGTCCGATGTTTTGGACGTCGCTCTTCCGACGTCTGTAAGATGTCGAAATGCCGACGATATGTGGTCCGACGTTTGGAACGTCGCTCTGCCGATGTTTGGAACGTCGCTTTGCCGACGTTTGTAATTTGTCGCAATTCCGACGAAATGTGGTCCGATGTGTTTATACTATCTCTCTTCCGACGTTTCTAGGTTGTCGCAGTTCCGACGTCTACAAGGCGTCGGTAGACCGACGGAGGGTTCAATTTAAAAAAAAAAAAATGAAACTTTAAAAGACGAGAAACGATGTTTTGAATATATTATATGAAGTAAAACAGTCCATGAAGTCATTACATTTTCACATCTGAAGATTGGAACCCAAATATCCATCCAGAAAAGTGGAAGTCCCACCCCAGACAATGATATAAAAATACCCCATGTCACATACAGGGACATGATATAAAACCCAGTAACGGTCCACATGGAGATTATCTACAAATCTGAGAAAGCATCCAAATATGCCCGAGGAATCTATAAGAAAGTGAAATAGCAGTATGTAGAATGGTAAAGCAATAGATAGAGTACCGACGTCCATTGTTCCAAATACAAATTAAAGTACCCAAAACCTTGCAACAGAGAAAAATGCTAATCATGTGAGGAGTGTGATATGTCCAAAATATAAAAAGACCATTAGACCATATCAATAAACCAACAACATAGAGCAGCATCACTAGTTTTGAAGGCAGAGTGATAAACATTAATCATTTTTTTTTTCACAAGAGAAAAAACGCTGTTTTGAATATATTATACGAAGTAAAACAGTCCATGAAGTCATTACATTTTCACATCTGAAGATTGGAACCCAAATATCCATCCAGAAAAGTGGAAGTCCCACCCTAGACAGTGATAGAAAAATACCCCATGTCACATACAGGGACTTGATATAAAACCCAGTAACGGTCCACATGGAAATTATCGACAAATCTGAGAAAGCATCCAAATATGCCCAAGGCATCTACAAGAAAGTGAAATAGCAGTATGTAGAATAGTAAAACAACAGATAGAGTACTGACGTCCATTGTTCCAAATACAAATTAAAGTACCCAAAATCCTTGAACAAAGAAAAATGCTAATCATGTGAGTGTGATATGTCCAAAACATAAAAATACCATCATACCATATCAATAAACCAGCAACATAGACTAGCATCGCTAGTTTTGAAGGCAGAGTGATAAACATTAATCATTTTTTTTTCACAAGAGAAAAAACGTTGTTTTCAATATATTATATGAAGTAAAATAGTCCATGAAGTTATTAAATTTTCACATCTGAAGATTGGAACCCAAATATCCATCCAGAAAAGTGGAAGTCCCACCCCAGACAGTGATAGAAAATACCCCATGTCACATACAGGGACTTAATATAAAACCCAGTAATGGTCCACATGGAGATTATCGACAATCTAAGAAACAATCCAAATATGCCCGAGGCATCTATAAGAAAGTGAAATAGCAGTATGTAGAATAGTAAAGCAACAGATAGAGTACCGATGTTCATTTTTCCAAATAAAAATTAAAGTACCCAAAATCCTGCAACAGAGAAAAACGCTAATCATGTGAGGAGTGTGATATGTCCAAAATATAAAAAGACCATCAGACCATATCAATAAACCAGCAACATAGACCAGCATCGCTAGTTTTGAAGGCAAAGTGATAAACATTAATCATTTTTTTTTTCACAAGAGAAAAACGATGTTTTGAATATATTATATGAAGTAAAACAGTCCATGAAATCATTACATTTTCACATATGAAGATTGGAACCCAAATATACATCCAGAAAAGTGGAAGTCCCACCCCAGACAGTGATAGAAAAATACCCCATGTCACATACAGGGACTTGATATAAAACCCAGTAACGGTCCACATGGAGATTATCGAGAATCTGAGAAAGCATCCAAATATGCCCGAGGCATCTATAAGAAAGTGAAATAGCAGTATGTAGAATAGTAAAGCAACGGATAGAGTATCGATGTCCATTGTTCCAAATACAAATTAAAGTACCCAAAATCCTGCAACAGAGAAAAACGCTAATCATGTTAGGAGTGTGATATGTCCAAAATATAAAAAGACCATCAGACCATATCAATAAACCAGCAACATAGACCAGCATCGCTAGTTTTGAAGGTAGAGTGATAAACATTAATAATTTTTTTTTTCACAAGAGAAAAACGATGTTTTGAATATATTGTATGAAGTAAAACAGTCCATGAAGTCATTAAATTTTCACATCTTAAGATTGGAACCCAAATATCCATCCAGAAAAGTGGAAGTCCCACCCCAGACAATGATAGAAAAATACCCCATGTCACATACAGCGAATTGATATAAAACCTAGTAACGGTCCACATGGATATTATCGACAATCTGAGAAAGCATCCAAATATGCCCAAGGCATCTATAAGAAAGTGAAATAGCAGTATGTAGAATAGTAAAGCAATAGATAGAGTATGTACCGACGTCCATTGTTCCAAATACAAATTAAAGTACCCAAAATCCTTGAATAGAGAAAAACCCTAATCATGTGAGGAGTGTGATATTTCCAAAATATAAAAAGATCATCAGACCATATCAATAAACTAGCAACATAGACTAGCATCGCTAGTTTTGAAGGCAGAATGATAAACATTAATCATTTTTTTTTCAGAAGAGAAAAAACGCTATTTTGAATATATTATATGAAGTAAAACAGTCCATGAAGTCATTACATTTTCACATATGAAGATTGGAACCCAAATATCCATCCAGAAAAGTGGAAGTCCCACCCCAGACAATGATAGAAAAATACCCCATGTCACATACAGGGACATGATATAAAATCCAGTAACGGTCCACATGGAGATTATCGACAATCTGAGAAAGCATTCAAATATGCCCGAGGCATCTATAAGAAAGTGAAATAGTAGTATGTAGAACAGTAAAGCAACAGATAGAGTACTGATGTCCATTGTGCTAAATACAAATTAAAGTACCCAAAATCCTTGAACAGATCAAGAAAAATGCTAATCATGTGAGAATTCTAAGTAAAGTTAATCTATTAACATTGCGAATAAAATTACACCGAAGTCAAAAACATTGCCTGGCCATACTCATGGCAAATTTTTCATCAAAAAATCAAAAATTAAGAAGACTGCCCTCATACGGGGAAACCAGTCTCGAACGTTTAATTTACAGAATTCAAAAATATTACAAAGGTCCAGCACAGTAAAATAAACTAAAAGCAGCCCAATTAAGTGGGCCTGCTAAGCAAGAAAAACAAATTAACCAAACAACTCCTCCGGTGGTTCCTCCACGATTTGGCACCATCCTTCGGAAGGTCCAAGATCGCTAGGTGCTACCTCCACATGCATGCCATGGCTCCCCTCCTGAAGGCCCGAATGCTGGTCAGCTTTTTCCGAGCTCAGACCTGCCAGACAGGTGCATTCTTCCTCCATTTGTGCCTCCTCGCGAAAGACCACAGTGACTAAAGTCATGATTCGCGGGCGGTTGAGAGAGAAATTAAAGGAAAATTGCACAGTGCGCGTCGTGGGAGAAGGTGAACTAGCGGTGGGGAAGCCAGGAGCAGGGGAATCCATACGGTGGCCAGATCCTACAAGCCGACCCCGCCCACTCCTAGTATTTGGATATCGACCTAAGTAATAATCACTGGACTGGCCGGAAGTCGACTCTGTTGAGGGGCTGGAGGGAGCGCGCCGGGGTTGACTAGTGCTCCCCCCGCGACAACGTATCCTATGATGCACGCGAGGCATGGGTGCAATCTCAGGTGAAGTGGGCACAAGAGGAGACAGAGAAGCAGAATTCCAATTAACAGAGGAAGATAGACAGAGACAGAACCGAGAGAAATGAAAATATGCAGCAAGGTCTAGGTAGCAGTTCAGCTGGCCACTTCTCCTTATCATCACAGTTCGCAGGCAGTGTAATCCAGCAACTAGCTTGTCTGAAAAACCATGGCTAAATGTCATTTTGTCGACCCGACTAAAATGCAATCAAAGGACGCTCGTCATAATTAATCTCTGATCATTAATAATGAGAGCCGAAGGATGGATCAAATTGGAGCATGCAGAATCACTAAGAGGAGTGGAGGTCCGATCTTGAACAGTGTTAAAAATTAATTAATGCAGATTTGATGTGAAAAATTAATTGAACAGCATTAAAGGTTAATGCGATTGATATGAAATCACCATATCCATGTCCCATCGCCTTAAACGCCATCGAATGCACCCGCAGCCGGGAGCAGGGCAAGTTTTTATTGAGGACACGTGGCAGAAATTGATTGGAGCGGATCTTTGTTTGGGCCGCTCGCGCAATGGAAATCTGGACCCGAAAAATATTAGGGAGAATTTGATAAGAAATTCGTGTCACAAAATTTGCCAACACCAGCAGGCTATTTTGGAATGCGAATTTGGTTTGAATTATGGTTTATCGTCGTTTGAAGTCCGGCGGGCTCGACTTAAGAACAATTTTGTTTCATCCCATCTTATAAAATTTGTGTTGGTTTTCTTTGATAATACACATATTTATAATAAATCATGGGAATACCACACTAAACATGTGGAAAAATTATATAAATAATTATTGAGAACAATCATTTTTATGTAAAAATATCCAAGGCGAGGTCTGTGTAGAGAACCGGGGTCGTGAAAACTGTTCAAATATAAAAATCTTGCTTAATAAAGAGACAAAATTGTTGTGCTTTCGGAACCTGACCCAAGGATTGGACATGAGTTAACAAACAAAAGGATAGCGGAACCAGACTTGCACCCGTGGTCAAGCCCTCTACCAAAACCACGAGCGGAATCACAAAAGCAGGTTGCCCATATCGCACCGCTTTTGCGGAGTAGGCCGTATTTCCTATTCGCGAGTGATTCCATGGGGAATTCGACATGTGGTGAAGTGACCCCCGGAAAACCACCATTTAACCCATGCCATCGCACGTTAAAGCCCGACGTTGGAAGCCGAGCGAAATTGCCAAGAGTCGTTGATTTGGAGAAGGGCCATTGGACGGTGGTCGCACGTTGAACTTGCCCGGAGGTTAACTAAGGTGTGCGGAGGATAGCCAGGTACGATACGAGTGTTTGATTGGTTATTGATATATATAGGTGGGGCCGGAGTATAATGAAATTGTTTAATTAAATGATTGGCGGATAATTAGCATAAGTCTGGAGCGTGATTGTTGCAAGGCTGGGTGGTGAAATATAGAGCCGAAAGTTCATTACAAGTTATTTATTTAAAAAGAAGCGTGGAGTATAAATACAAAGTGTTGAAAGTTAAACATTGGTTATAAGGATTGGAGATAATATAAAGTCGGGAATATAAATTAAAGTCCAACCATTGTGGATAGTATTTATTTATCAAATTCTACGAATTTGATAAATAAACCCGAAGAAAGAAGAAGTCAATTAAGACTCGGGCTGGAGGAAAAGAATGGGGTAAACCAAGGGAAAATGCTGACAGAGCGATTGTAGACACACCAACTCTCCTTAGGGGTCCAATTTCAGTTTTGTTGCGTCACACGATGATCTCTCTTCTTTGGCATTTACTTGTATTGAAGATCACTATTCTAGGAATAAGAAGTTATTTTCTCCAAAAATAACCCTAGCCAAACATTGACAATGCATCAAGGATATCTTTCTATGGTTCATAAGCACATTTGTTCTACTTCTAAATCATGTCTTGGAAGTGGTTGTTGTGCTGGAAATTATTCACCAGTTGGTTTCATACCAAAGTCTTTTTCACATTTTCAGCATCCGATACATGAAAAAGATAATGGTTTAAAACAACATAAATATTTGAAATTTTGCAAGAATTTTCTGGCACACTTTGAATATGAATTTTGAAGTCAAGTGCATGATGCTGTATAAGATCAAGTGTCATTTTGAATACCAAATGTTTCACAAGAAACTTCTCAACATGCTACCCTGCAGTAAGGATTAAATGGCAATATTGCATCAACTATTTCCATAATAAAAGTGCACCTCGGCCATAAGACTAAACAACTACAAATGTTGTAGATATAACAAGACCACACAATCAAATGTATTCCACAAGGCCAATACTGTATGAAAAATGAAAAGGATTTTGCAACCAAAAATACCTTAGGCAACTAATTCAATTAGATACACCAAACCATCAGCAAAAAGGAAAACCAACCTACTCAAAAGGCAAGCGTTTACCTCCTTTGAAAAAATTTTGAGTTCCGAAACAAGGGCCTTTATTGTCTTGTCAATGCCCCTAGTAATTTGAATGGGGTTTGCACCTGCTGCAACAACCTAAAAAAAAAGGTTTCATTTCAAATTATTTTCCACAAATTTAAGATACAACCATTGTCGGTTTTGTATTTCCTAACAAGCTCATAAATTTTGACAAAAGAACCAAAATTTTTTAATACCTGATAGCAATTTTTTCACTCAAAAACTATCTTAGACTCAATAATCCCAACCCAAAACTAAAAAACCAAACACCATAAGACCCTAAAAAAATGAATAGATGATCTTAATCTAGTACTATCGACAAAAAGCACCTTTACACCCTCACTTATTAAACGCTGTGCCGTTGAATTTTAACTTCAACTGCTGTAGCAGAAGGACAGATGTAGTAGCAACATTTTTTTTGGAGGTTGCTTGCATGCCATCTAGAAATTTAATTCAGCTTTTAAAATTCCTGCAAGTTTTTTTTGTAGACGGCCGCAGCCATATTTCTGTACAGGATTGTATTTAAACACAACAACCAACATTAACGCAATTCACCAACCATAAATTAAACAAACAGAAATTTACTCGACATTTTTGTAAATTCAAAAGGAGGACACGTGGAGCATTAATATTTGATCGCATGAAATTGAAGGGAATCTGAAAACCTGAAAATCGGACTCGAATTTTTTATAGGGCACATTGGATTGAGAATTCGAGTTAAAATTAGGTAGACGTCAGCATCCCATTTTGGAACGCGAATTTGGTTTGAAATTCAATCTATTCAGACTTTTAAAGTCCGACGGAAAGGGTTCTTTAATGTTTTGATAGTTTAATATATACATATGTTTTAAACATATGTTATATATATATCATATGCGAAATGAAAGGTGGGCCATAGAATTTAGTTTTAATTTTATTTTTTTTTAAAGAGGGTTTATTATAATATGTTTTATATGTTACGGCATATAAAAATAAAAAGGTTGAAAAAGCGTGGTAGTTTTTTTTATAGACAGTACGTAAATTTTTTATTACACAGCAGTGTGTAAAAAGTGAAATACTGAGTGTAACTTTTTAAGTGTGTATGCACAGCAGTGCGAAAGGGAAAAACACAGCAGAGTGTTTTAGAGACAGAGTATGTTTTTTTTGAACAGACAGTGAGTTGGTTTTATGCACTGCGTTTTGTAGCAGTCATAATTTTGTAATCCCTCTCAGTGAGGAAGTAGTGTAATAGTTTTTTTTTGAGTTATTGAAGGGAATAGAATTTGTTTTCAAAGTATTGAAACTCTGTCTCCTGTCAAAGAAATTTTTATTTTCTCTATGTTAGAGGAAGGGATATTTATTCTCCATTCATTGTTATGGAATTTTTCAATATTCCAACATGTGCAAGAACAACAGATGTTGTGGTTCCATTCCCAGCTAAATAATTTGTCTTTGCCGCAGCTTGCCTTACCAACTTGGCCCCAATATTTTCAACTGGGTCCTCTAATTCAACCAATAAAAAGGCCAAAACCATAGCATTGGGATACATTTCATTACACTCTCAATAACAATAAAATTTGACTCAGCCATAACCCTTTCCTTTTATTGTTGTGAAAAGCTTTATGCATTACTCTAATGTGGCTATTCCATAGGCCAAGTAGACCACTGGGTAACAAATATGTTTCCTTTTACCTTTGAGTTTTCAAATTATGCCTACCAAATCTAAGACATTTAAGAGGGGGAACTAATACAACGTTAAAAAGAAAACCAGAGCACACATCTACAAATTACCCCCTTAGCTACTGTCACACCATCATTAACTATTTTTGGAGAACCATGCTTGCTCTCCAAGACAACATTTTTCCCTTCGCCCCAAGGGTGACTCCAACAAGATCAGCAAGTTTGTTCACACCGCCTGCAAGAAAAATTGACAATGCTTTCAATAAGTGTGCAATTGAATGCCAAACCATATGCCAAAACAACCCTCCATGAAAAATTAAAATAACACATTAAAATCGAATATAAGTGGACAAGGAAAGATCCACCGCAGTGAAGTTTCACATGTAGGTGACCTTCCTTTAAACATAATTTTTTCTCTGACCTGCAATTTTTTTGTCACTGAGCCATCCTTGTTGAAGTACAACTCCTTTTCCATAGCTCTTGTATTAACTACCTTCTCTCTATCGCGTAATCTCAGAGTCCCTATTCTGCTTGAGCGATTAAAGGAAATGGGTGAAAAAACTGAAAGAGAAGACAATTGTCTGCCATAATTATCAAACATTGCACCCAACTTCTTCCCCTTTCCATTTTTATCCAATGAGGTAGATGTGGAAATTGTTGTCATACTGCCCAAAGCAGAGGCCATCTTCTCTTATCTTGAATATAGAATTACAAGATCTTCATATTAGTATGAACCTTAAAAAACATGACTCCCATTGCTAAAAACCACTTTTAAGTTGTAACGGGCAAACTAAACAACTATCGCAACTTTTGGCAACTTCTGGAGCATTAAGAGAGAAACAACCAAAGAGAAATACAACCACAATCCTCATTTTAATGAGACCGGACTATATATTTGCATTAAGATAATAGAAAGAAATCACGACTATATTAAGGCCAACACAAAACAATCTTTAACCGGTGTCTCTCGCGGCCTTCAGGTTGCCATGCTAGAGGTTGCATATTTTTAATTTAAATTCTTGACCTCTCGTGCCCATCTATGAATGCATCCAATGGGATATCTGCATCAAATGCTCCTTTATATCCCCAAAAACAAATTCCCTACTACAAGAGCACCAGTATTGATGGATCACCCCACACCATCCCACCCACTAGAAACGGTGAAAAAGGAAACCCAAGAAACCTTCTGAAATATCTCAAGATGACTATATGGGTGGTTCTTATGAATAAACCAACCATTCAGAACATGCTCATCAATCCAAACCATGAGTATTATGTGACGATATTCAAGCAGGCACTGAATCGGATTTCTGAAGCTATGTTAGAGAAACCCTAAACTCTCACTGAAAATAGGTGAAATGTGGCACCACTCAGGGATTGACATGTGCCAATTGGTACAAGTGGTAGACAATTGGCATGCTCAAACAACGAGGTGATGTAGGAATGACATGAGGGAGAAAATATCAAAAAAGCCCCAAATCTGGAGAACTAAAGCTCATCACCAACCTGAGATTGACAACTTTACATGATGTAACCTATGAAATCGTAAATGGAGAAATCATAGTAAAAATAAAGTAGCCTATGTAACAATAAAGTTGGATTCATCTTGGGAGTGGTAATGGGAGAAATCATAGTGAACAATAGGAAACATGCAGAGTTGCTTACAATCAAATAGATGAAAAAACACATACAAAAAACCTAGATAATAATCATGAACAAGCTTAATATTGAATTATGAGCTGTAAAGGAACTTACAAAATGTGACATTACGAACCTGGTCAAGCGCACAAGCAAAAATATCCTGGACATGACCCTGGTTGACAAGTTGTATTGCTCATGATGCAAGAGGATTTGTACCTGCACTGCCAAGTCAATCAAAATCCATTATTATCTATACAATAAATACAAGTAATTGATGTAGTATTTTTTACTCTAAGATGCATTCTTATGATAATGTTAGAACATATGTTGAAAATGTCAAAACATACCTGAATAAGATACTCTTCGTTTCAAGAACAATTTATTGGAGTCGCATGAACTTGGAACAAGCCTCCCACGATCTGAAAGAGTAGCAACTAAGTCAACAGTGACTTTTTTGTTGCTACGCTGGATCAAGGGAGGTTTGCTCCAAGATTAAATCGCTCCAATAAATTATTCTCTACTAAACAGGGCCAACCACGTGAAGGTGGAAGCTCTTATGGCCCCTCCCCCCCCCTCACATCACTCTCAATTCCCCAATACCCAATCTATATTTCATTTTTTACTTTCATGAGCATAAAAAAAAAAAATTCAATAACTAATAAAAAAACAATTCAACAAAAAGTATGCAAGGAAACATTGCAATTAATGCTTGACATAAAAATAGTATGATAAATGAGTTTTTTATATAACACAAAAAACGTTCCAAGTATGGTAACGTTTGTCTTATAATAATACAATATTTTACATTGTCAAATTTTCTTTTTCTTCTTCCTATTTTTAAATCTCCTAATTACATCATCAATATCATCATGCTCTGCTCCTATTTCGTGCCTTTCAACCCGCACTGCTGACCTAGTTGCGTATTCACGATGTCTGGGCTCATCCAGTGACGGGGCATCGCCTACAAAAACAGATAATATTAAATTTTAATTGTCAGTTTTTAAATATCATTTAACTAGTTCGGTAATATTAATAAAAAAAATTGCAATGAGATTATTTACCTGGTGCACCAGTTGTCGCCGCTGACCTAGTTGCATATTCACGATGTACGGTCTCATCCAGTGACGTGGCATCGCCTACAAAAATAGATAATATTAAATTTTAATTTTCAGTTTTTAAATATCATTGAACTAGTTCGGTAATATTAATAAAAAAAATTGCAATGAGATTATTTACCTGGTGCACCAGTTGTCGCCGTTGACCTAGTTGCGTTGTCACGATGTCTGGTCTCATCCAGTGACGGGGCATCGCCTACAAAAACAGATAATATTAAATTTTAATTGTCAGTTTTTAAATATCATTGAACTAGTTCGTTAATATTAATAAAAAAAATTGCAATGAGATTATTTACCTGGTGCACCAGTTGTCGCCGTTGGGACTGTTGCCCTGTCTTCCTCTCTGGTGGTAAGATCCTCAAGGGAAACATTCTCTGTCATTTAAACAAAAAACGTTATAAGGAAAACCATCAAGGTATAATTAGAAAAAAATATAAGTGGAAATTAATTACCGTCACGGCCCTCACTGATAGTAGCATTGTCGGCCTGGTCCCCACTACAATGATCAAGTTGCACGTGAGGATCATCTACATCTGGCTCTAAAACTGGGTTATTTGCCTCGTCGATAGTGCTGCTCCCCTGATTTAAACAAAGTTGTTAGACATTAAATTTATGGACGAAAACAAAAATATTGAAAGGTTAATTTTTTACCTTATCAGGCATTCTGGATCTTGGGACCTGCCCCAAGCTTCTGCGACGTTCAACTACAACTTGATAGCCAAAACGGAAAGCGATATTTTTATCTTCCTCTATAGTTTCTGTTCCGAAGTCATCACCCTACATTACATATGATTGTGTATTTTTAATCATATTTGATAGGATTACAAAAACGTTGGAAGGCGATACAATTAATTATAAGATGTTTATCTACTTAATTACAATTCTTGCAGCTAATTTCAAGTAGCCGCCCTGGCCTAGCTTGTGATGGCCCTTTTTCTCAATCCTAGCTTTGGTTTCCTTTGAGGTGTTAGGCAACCTAGCATCAAAAGATTGAAGTCAGATATGACGTAGCACACTTTTATTTTAGACATAAAGAAAATTAAAGCTATTGAATTAAAGTTGTAATTTACCTTGGGGGTCCAGTTGGCATTTTTCCTTCTTTCTTTGCCCTTTTCTTTTTTCCATCATGGATGAGTGCTCTCCACTCACTCTCTGAAACTGCGAGAGGACGCTCATATCTAGGGTTAAATTGCAATTGCGTCCTATAGGTGTCCCTAGTATATTTCAAATATTTGCCGGCTACCTGAGCCACCGCTGTTCTGTCAAATGTGCCGACCCCAAAAAGGGCTTCTAGATAATCTAGAAGTTCTTTTTTTAGATTGGAATTCTGGGAATTCCACCCTGTACGTATGGTTGGGCCAAAAATTACCAACGCATGGCTCTCCAGAATCCTGTAGAACTCATTGTTTCCTACACAGAATAAAACCAAAAGAAAAAGAAGATATTATCATTAATTTAAAAATAAAAATCATGATAAATATGTTTTAGATAAAGTACATGAAATAGTTAAAATATTAAAATTTACCTGGGAGTTGTACATGCTTTATAGGGAAACCCTCATCGTTCACCAACAATGTGCCATTAATGGTCCCTGTGGAGCTGACACGTGTAGCTCCAGGAAACGCAATAATGTAGTTGGCCATATCAGCCTCATCATTGCCAACACGTTCAGCGGTTGGCTAGGTGTCTGCTTGGGCAGGGTGTGTTTCTTGGCTGGCACCTAAAGGAGTAGAAGGTGTACGAGAGGGTTGTTGAGCAATCTCTTGCCCTTGTGTCCCACTACCACCAACACCAGATTCAAGAAGTGCCAGAAAAAGCTACATACAAAAGAACTTTTTGTTAGTTTAGTCGATGTAAAAATTAAAAATCAAACTATCACAATTCATCTCATGCAGAACAAAAAAAATATCCTTTTGACTTTTTATTATTACCTGATATCTTTCTAGCTGGCTCATAAGTTGTTTTATCCTCTCTTCTGTTTCAGGTGTTTGAGGCGCGTCTATCAAAGTATTAAATTCCAACCTTGCATCTCGTGCCTTTTTTTGCAACAAGAACACTGGAGATAGGGATGAAGAAAGCTCTTCCTCAAATAGGGAATCATCAGGCGTACCATGGCTAAGTTTCTGCATATTTGAACAAAATTATGATTATTTCAATTATGTAAATAACTAAAATACCTGAAGATAGAGCAATGTTGGCACTTTACATGTTCTTCCGCTGGCCTATTTCCACGATCATCCCATCTCGGGGTTGTTCCTGCACTGCTCTGATCAGTCTGCCACATTGCAATAAAATTATAAATGTAAAAACTTGAAAAAAATATCTAACTTGAAAACACAAAATGAAAACTGAAATAATTTCTAATAAGACACCGGAAGACAAAGTTAGAGTTTCAAATATGCCTTGCATTGAATTCAGTCTTGGAAACATGTCATTGCACATTAAGGCACCCAAACATTCAATCCACAAATGATGTATTTAAGTAGGCTTCTCCTATTCTGGGAATGCACCATACCTATAATGCATTCACTTGCATGTATAAAGGGAAAGGAAAACATGTTTTCATACAACGGTGACAAAGGCATCTTGGGGAAAGGTATCTTCACTTTTTATTTATGTTGTTCACCCACACCACTCTCATGTTTTCACTAATCCTGTTTTGTCATTTTTGGATTCAATTGAAGTTAAGGCCTTATGTATTTTTTTACCTTTCGGTGTAGTTTTTATAAGTGGCATGTATGGATTTTCCATTAATTCTGCACTTTTTCTCTTCATGCGCATGTTTCCCTGGAAATCAAATGCATGATTTAGTCCCATACATTTAACAAGTTGTTGGATCAACTCCATAGGAAATATCATGTTTCCTATTCAATCAAAATTTATCTCGGTTAGGGTAGGTAGGAAGGTTTTCCCTTTGTATTAATAGGGCACTTCTAGCTTGCATTTTTATTATATCTTTCAAATTTAGTGTCGTTTCAATTAGGGCATGAATTTTTGCAACTTTCAAGGTGAGAATGAACAAAGACAAATTTTTTGTGATGGATGACTGTATATGACTCCATGGCCAGAGGAAAAGGCACTAATCTACTTCTTCAAATATCTATAGTTCTCATTCACCTCATACAGAGATGGTCCCTGATTTTGAGCCAAATGTTGCAGCAAAAAGTTCCCCCCCTCCATAATTTGATATTCAATGGAAATGTATTAAATTGATGATGGGGCATGATTATGGAACATTGGAACATACATATGTAATGGAATTCCAAGATCATGATATATGTTTTCATATGTTTATGGCAATGTTCCACCAAGTCCCCTGGAGGTGGGAGTGAGGAGGCGAGGGAGCACGGGAGCGGCCTATGCAAAAGCTCCCTACCAATTTTTAGGAAACGTGGGGGGACGCTGGGGTCATAAAAATTATAAAATTTAATATTTAAAATGTAACTATATTTTTGCAAGGAATGTATATATAGTCATCATACACTTGCATCATGAAAGATAAATCATAAATGATAAAATTACAAATCCATGAATGATGAATCATATAATTGAAACAAATTTAAAAGTTAAAAGTTAAAACATACATCATACAATCATGCATGTAAGTTTGTAAGTTTGTAACTATATAATCATTAATGTAACTACTAACAATGTACAATGAAAATAAAGTTTAAGATATCATATGACATATTATATCAAGATTCAAAGTAGAGTTTAAACTGAAGTTTACAACTCAAGTCTGAAACATAAAACTTAAACGCAAATAAGTTATGTCTGAAACATAAAACATAAAACATAACATATGAATATCAAATGATATCATCATACTGATAAATGAGCATAAATGCTCAGGTTAATGCCCCACTAGTCTCTGCATCCAACTTCTGCACGAATATATCAAGATCAACCATGTCACCATCTGAATCAGAATCACTTGGATTCTCAAATATGCTAAGTGGCACATCAACTTTTAACACGAAACCATAAACTAAAAGGGGTGGTGAGGGGACGTGAGGGGGCGTGAAGGGGGGTGTGAGGGGGCATGAAAGGGGGTGTGCGGGGGCGTGAGGGGGCGTGAGGGAAACATCCCCTAGAAGTCCCCAAGACCCCGGAGCGCGAGGGGGCGAGGAATCTAGACCCCTAGGTGGGGGGGCGAGACCCCGTGTAACACTGGTTTATGGAGGTGGTGGAGCAAAAAAGAGCTCAAATAGAGTTGAAATTTTTCACATAAAAAGGACTGTGGGCTTGACTAATGGTTCCATTTAAAAAATGATATCTAGACAAAGAATAAGTGTAGCATGCAAACATGCATTGAAAATCCATCTGAGTTTGCATTGTATTACTTATGATGGATTCAAATTTGGGTTTCAAAATGCCAGGTTATGGCATGATTTTGTCGAGAAACCCTTGGTTGGATTCTCATGTTGGTTTAATTTATATTTTAAGTTTGTTTTGCAATCTTTGGGTGATAGTAACTCATGAACTAGGTTACCAATGTGTAACAATCATATTTCAAGAATAAAGTTGTGATTTTTTTATATTATTATTATTATCTATTAGCTACGAGTATTGACACCTAATGCCTGGAATTTTGACATCTTGAGAGCATGGATAATTTCGAAAATGTTTCTAGTAATGTTAACATAATAACTATCATTACGTGTCTTCACTTTTTTCACCATAATAGACCTGTGATATGGACTCATCACACAACTTCATATGCTATGTCCCAACAAGTTGAAGCTGGTTGAACCTACCTCATAGTGTGGTTATTAAGGACAAGTTGCTTGATATATAACTCGATAGCATAGACCACGTTGCAGTTCTAAAAAGAATCCTCAAGTGTCAAAAAAACTTCACAATATGTTCTACTATAAAGCCTTTTGGGATAGCTGAAATAATATATGTATCATTGATGACTTTTAAAGTATGACAAGATCCAGAGGGAAAGGAAATCAATGGAAGAGTGATCCACCAATGAGAACCTAGAATTTAGCATCGGATGAGTTAGAGTCTAGGAAATTGAAACCCTATAATTTTAATTAGTGATGAAGGACATCACATAGGTAATTATATTTTCATGTAGAATAATCTGTTAATTAAAATTTAAACTACATAATATGAAAGGCATACCATAATTTTTTCCACGTAAGTCCAAACAACCTATAAAAAGGGAAAACCTTCTTTTTCCATGGGAAATAATTTACCTTTCCTTTTTCAAGACAATCTAAATCACAAAAAATATGAACTATACTGCACACATTCTTGGATAATGTGAAAGTGGAAAGGAATACCCTACACAAGTGATGCACACATGTACATTTGAACACTAATAGATTTTTGTAGTTGAAATGCAATGCTTGTTTTCATTTAAATGTAGGATTTTTAAAGCAGGGAGAAATAATGGCTACCAAATTAATAAGCGTTTCTTTGGGAAAAATTTAAATCTTGTATTAGGTGATGAAGATAATAGAGGGTATTGAATCTTGATTCTTGACATCTAGAGAGAACCATACAGCCTAACACAATCCAATGGAATTGACCAAAAAAACCCAAATAGAGTCAACCCTACTATAGGAGGAAGGGCTTGCAGTAAGAACTTACCATTTTGCAAGAGCTGAGGGCGAATGCTGTTCTACAAGAGCTGAGGGTGAACACTGAGGGCGAATGCTGAGGGCAAATGCTATTCTGCAAGAGCTGAGGGCGAATGCAGGGTGAATGCTATTCTGAAAGAGCTGAGGGCGAATCCAGGGCGAATGCTGTTCTCGTAAGAGATCATGTACTATTCTTACAAGAGGAGAAAGTAATGCGCGCGTGATATCAGACGTTAATGTAGCACACATGTACATTTGAACACTAATATATTTTTTTAGTTTAAATGCAATTCTTGTTTTCATTTAAATGTAGGGTTTTTAAAGCAGGGAGAAATAATGGCTGCCAGATTAATAAGCGTTTCTTTGGGAAAAATTTAAATCTTGTATTGGGTGACGAAGATAATAGAGGGTATTGAATCTTGATTCTTGACATCTAGAGAGAACCCTACAGCCTAACACAATCCAATGGAATTGACCAAAAAAACCCAAATAGAGTCAACCCTACTATACGAGGAAGGGCCTGCAGTAAGAACTTACCATTTTGCAAGAGCTGAGGGCGAATGTTGTTCTGCAAGAGCTGAGGGAAAATGCTGAGGGCAAATGCTGTTCTGCAAGAGCTGAGCGCGAATGCTGAGGGAAAATTCTATTATGCAAGAGCGGAGGGCGAATGCCCGCGTGATATCAGACATTAATGTAGCTATTGCGATGAATACGAAACAATAAAATCATTTTTATGTAGCGCACATAAGTTTCGAATTTTTATGTAGCGCAAATATAAGTTTCGTATTTTTATGTAGCGCGCATATAAGTGTCGTTATACCGACAGCGGAAAAGGCGTCACTATTACGATGGGTGCCTCCAAACGTCGCAATGGCGACACCTAAACATTGTGTCGCAGTTGTGACGTTTGGAGTCGTCTCAATAGTGACGCTTTGGGCCATGGTGTCGCAATTGCGACGTCTTCCTCCAAACGTCGCAATTGCGACACGTTTTTAAGTGTCGGTATTGTGACACTTTTCTATAGACGTCGGTATAGCGACGGTTTCGGGTGGGATGGAAAAAATTTGGGAAAATTTCCGACATTTGGTCAAAAGCGTCGGAACCAAGTGTCGGAATTTCCACCAAATGTAGTAGTGTTTCTTTAGAGGACAACTTGCAGGCCACTTTTCATCATATTTTCAGACTAGACCCACTCCACACATTTAAGCTCAATCATACATCAAAACTGATACTTATCAATTCAGACAACCCAGATCTGTAGAATACATTTTAAACAGATAGCAGTAACATAGAAGAACAGATCAGACGTTTCATACTTCATACTTCAGCAAACCCTAGTTTTCATACGCGCTTCCGTTGCGACAATATTGCGTATAGATCTTCAGAAATTATAGGGCAGCATACTTCTTCAGATCAGATATTCAGTGCAGATTTAACTCTTCACTTCAGACAAATGTTCGCCTCATCTCAAATTTAAATATTCCACAAACAGATCTAGAAGATACAAATACATTTCAGATCTAGATAACCTTCTTCATCATTTTCTTCATAGGTGTATCACAGATTCAGATCTATCATCAAACTGTTACCTTTTCCATTCAGACATACTTCAAAGCGAAGTATCCATTAAAACCCAGACACTTGCACACCTCTTGCACAATGATTTTCTTCTCCTTATATAGGTTTACCCTTTTTCCATACCATGAGCCAAAACCACATCACTTCCGATGGTATTCCTGGACAGGATCAAATAGACAATCCAGCGCTCAATACAATGGGTCAATACCATGGTAGTAACCCCTAGTTTTACATATTTAGAGAGCATTTGACCATACGCGACTTGGCACATTATTTCCCGCGTGCATACGCTACTCCTATTAAGCAAACCCGCATATGCCTTGTAACATACACTTTTCATTATTACTCTTGCCCATATTGATATTTCTTTCTTTTGCAACTTCTGTACTACTTGTAGAACATCAGATTTACATCATTAATTACTATATCAAGTTAGTTTCCATCAAGTACAACTTTATCAAGTAGGTTTCCATCATCTTCTTCAAGTGTTGCCATCATCTTCATCAGGTGGGTTGCCATCAAGGACAACACATTGCATCATATTTCCGACAAAATGGATCCAAATTTGGATGACCTGAAGCTTCTTCAAAGGTATATGGATCATAATTTTCTGGAACTTGAGCCAATATAGAAGAGGCTCTATCGAAATAAGAACGTGTATGACGTTGATATATAGGGTCACCTACAAGATAACCTATTATATCTCGAGTAGAGTGGACCCATTTTGGAAACCGTGGAGTTGAAGGAAGATCTTGAGGAGGTGGAGGATGATTTTCATCGTCGTTGTAATCATCCGAATTGGAAGGAATGCTGCCAGAATCCAAAGAGATGGAGAGAGGTGGCACATATGCCAAATTAGGCTCACAGTCCAAAGGTGGTACACCCACCGAACTAGGCTTGCAGGCCGATATATTTTCATCAAATTTTACATCTCTTCTAATGATTACATTTTTTGATTTGGGTTGAAGAAGTATATATCCTTTGACAAGTCTAAAACCCTATCACATTGCTAGACACTTCCATTTCTACATTATTCTAGCATCCCCCTTAATGGAGAAATTGATTTTCTACAATACACAAATAACAATTTTTGTTGGTCTAAGTCTCAGCTACGATTACAAATGTGAATTAAAAGTTTCATTTTGAATTTCTTTGCTTCATAGTATTGATGCAATTTCTTCTTAGACTTGAAGCTCAAAACTCTTACACTTTAACCATGATTAGTCTTATTCCTACTCCAGGTCATGAACTCTGGATATTTCTTCTTATCGCAACTAGGATGATGTCAATCCATTTCAACTCATTTTTCAACAAGTTCACTTTCATTGTCAATATTTTCTTGTTCATTGGACAATGCTCACATCAATCCATAATAACATCTCATTTCTTCTGGGCTCCAATGCATTAGGATATTATGAACTTATTCAGTTGAGTTAAATTTTGTTTCAACCTCCATGTCAGCTTCCTCAATCATTGATTCTTAATTCTGTTTAGTTTTAGTATTCTTCATCATGCCAGCTATTTCTTTTAGTCTTGCACCAATTTGTTCAACAAGTTTCTTAATCCATTCTTAAATAAGTTTTATCTCTGCGTCATAATCAAGCTTGACATCTTCAAAATTTTTTGTAGCTTTAACTACTGTTATGATCTCCTCACCATGTTATTTTTCTTCTACTATTGTAATACAATTCTCATCAACCACTTGATCATCAAAAGAAAAAAACAATTTATCTATCAACTTATTTTCAGAGATAACTTGCAGTTTATTTCCATAGCACAGGTATCCATTCTCAAATTTAATTGCAAATTCCTCTTTCTTCAATTCATTAGATGATACAAAGTCCTCCATTTCTTCCTCGCTACATTCTATTTCGGGCTGATTCAAATCTATATTTGGCATTTCATATGCCACCTCTTCCCTATGATGTTTTTTTTCTGAATTATTTAAATTATTTATCAAATTGTTGTATTTTACTTTTCCTACCCATAATATCCTTCTCCTTTGAACAAAATGCAACCAAATCCACCATATATGCACTTCTACACTACACTTAAATAGCTTTCATTGAGCTACTCTTTGATCATTTTATATAAAAATAACACCCAACCATAATCTCAATATTGTAAAAATTTTAATACCCAAGCCCGATTTTCAGTTTCTCCTTATTTCTCTCATATAGTTAAATGCCCATTCCCATAGCCATACATTAACAAGTTGGAAAAATAATTATTTTCTAAAAACAAAAATTCTGGAAATTTCACAACGCTGAAATGCAGAAATAAAAACCAGAAAAATAAATCAGCCACAGATAGATTTTAGACACGCTGATTTTTGGTCAATGTGTCCCTGGAAAAACCCCCTACAACTCTTGGGGAAAACTAGTTCGAAAGCTTCTTCTTATTTCTGATAAATTCTTTTAGAGTGAACAACAATGAATAGTAAAAATTACAGTGAACACTAAAAACCGCTTATCTCAATTTTTGTGCCACCTTCCACTTTGAAAACCTCGCCAAATAGCAAACAGAAAATTTACAGAAAAATTACAGCATTAAATGATGTTCTTGCTGCCTTGAAAAATGTGCCAAAACTACTTGTACGGACTGTATGGATTCTGTATGGACAGGACAACAGCCCCTTCCTTGATTTTCATGCCATGAAATTCTGCCTCGAGAACCGTGCTCCTTTGCTGCTAATTTTTCTCCTCGAAAACAATGATGTCCTTTCCTCGAATGTGTGCAAATTGTTGTACAGATTTTCTACCTCAGTAGCCGTGCCAATAAATGTTGTTGTACGGCTTTTGAACCTTGGGAAGTGTGCCCTCCTACTGTATGGATTTGTTGTGTCTCTTTTGCTGCTCTCCCTCTGCTTAGAATTTTCTCTTCAGCTTTCTCCTCCTCTCTCAATCTTCTCTTGAAAGAATGAATGACATTTTCCCTCCTTTTCCTCTTTTAACCTAACCCTAAGTGAATTTTGGGGAATCCCTAAATCCAATGGCTGAGATAGCTTTAGATCTAGGGCTGAGATTAAATGCTCATTTAAATATCACTTTCTATTTTTTAATTCACCCCACTTTAATAAAGACCCACTTAGTCATTTATTTCCAAAATCACTTTTCACTTTCTAATTTCACATTGACTTTATTAAAGTCACTTTAAAATTAGACTTAGTAACTTTATCACTTAAAGTCACTTTTAAATTAGATTTGATTTTATAGCTTTATAAAGTCACTTTAGGAGAAAAATTAAATTTTTTTGGACACTTTTCCCTAGGCCAAATATCAAAGCCTTAGGGAACCACCTGTCCTCTGGTAACCAAATTTCAACACTCCCTCTTACCGAGGAAGGTGTTCCTCACCACACCCATCTTGTCTCTGAAGTAGACATGCTTGCCCTGTGGTAAGGCTTTGGTAAGAATATCGGTAACTTGCTCATCAATGGGAATATACTCAAGCTTCATAGCTCCCTTCTGAACATAGTCTCTGATGAAATGATATTTGATGCCGATATGCTTTGACTTGTCATGAAATACTGATTCTTCGTGAGTTTAATGAAACTCTGATTATCACAGTAAATCACTAAAAGTCTCAATAGCTCACCAAATAACCCAAACAAAATCTTGCGAAGCCAAATGGCTTCACAACTAGCTAGACTGGCGGCCATGTACTATGATTCCACTGAAATCAGTGCTACTGACTACTTCTTTTGGCTGAACCACGAAACCACTGTTGAACCCAACCCAAAACAACACCCTGAAGTGCTCTTCCTATCAGAAGCATAACCTGCCCAATCAGAATCAGTGTAACCTACCAATCTCATTCCATCCCCCTACCTATAATCCAAACAATAATCCACTCTCCCCTGCAAGTACCGCAAAATGTGTTTTGCAGCAACCCAGTACACCCTCCTGGGCTCACACATGAACTGGCTCATCGTGTTGATTGCAAAACATATATATGGTATAGTGTTGACCAAATCCATCAAGGAACCAATCAGCTGTCTATACAATGTGGGATCCACCAACTTAGAATCTGAAGCGTGAAGCTTCTTCCAGTTGGTGATCATTGGTGTCGACATGGGTCTACAATCCTCCATGTGAAATCTGCCAAGGATGTCCACAATATACTTCCCCTGACCCAGGAAGAAATGCCCATACTCCTACCGCACCTCCAAACCCAAAAAGTAATGCGTCAAGCCAATGTCCTTCATCTCAAACTCCTACGCAAGATCTCTCTTGCAGTGCTCTATGAGTCTCTCTACACCCGTCATGACCAAGTCATCCACATACAGCACCAGAATGAGAGGTTCCTCACCTATCACAATAAAGTAAAGGTTCAAATCTGTATCACTCTTTTTGAAACCCATCTCCTGTAAGTATGTATCTATCCTGGAGTACCAAACTCTGGGAGCTTGCTTCAGGCCATAAAGGGCCTTCTTCAGTCTCCACACATGGGAATCCTTCCCATGCACCTTAAAGCCCTGTGGCTACTAAATTTACACCTCCTCCTATATGAAGCCATTGAGAAATGCGGTCTTCACATCCATTTGGTGGATCTTCCAACCCCTCTCTGCTGCTATCAATATGATGGAGCGAATTGAAGGATATTGAGCCACGGGAGCGAAGGTCTCCTGATAATCAACTCCCTCTACCTAGGAGATCCCTCTAGCTACAAACCTTGCTTTGAATTTCTCAATGTTGCCATCTCCATCATGATTTACCTTGTAAATCCATCTGGAAGTAACCACTGATTTTCCCTCAGGCCTTGGCACCACCTCCCAAACATCATTCTTCATGATAGAAGAATAGTCCTCCTGCATGGCCTCTCTCCAGATCTGCTGGCTAGCTGCCTCCTCATAGCTAGAAGGCTCAAATTCAATGATGTTGGCAACCATTTCCATATAGCTACAAAACTTATCAGGCGGTTTTCTCTCTCTGACCAGCCTCTTAGGCCCAGTAGTAGATGTGGCCTCTCTCAAGGTAACTTGAAGCCACTTGGGTTTCCTCTTCCCTGAGCACACTTCTCCCACTGGAGAACGAAACTCCTCCTCCTCATCATCAGGAGCCTGAACTCCTGACTGTCTGTCTATTGTCCTCCTGCCTGAAACTGAACCTGTAGATGTTGAAGTACCGTGTGAACTATCCATCAGTGGACTCCCTAGTGAACTACTCTGCGGACTGCTCTACATGCTTCTCAAAGCACCACCCCTATGACTCTGTGAGCCACTGCTCACTGATGGACCTGACACCATAATCGATGTACCTCCGGATCCTCCTGATCCCTGCCCACTTGATCCCTGCGACTGACTCAACTTCTCCTGAGGGTCTAGCTGATCCAGATACTCTAACTCTCGTGAACTCCTGAAATCCCTGTCCTCCTCAAACTTCACATCCCACCTGACAAAAACTCTTTTCTGTGTGGGAATATAAATCCAAAAGGCCTTCAAGGTCTCACTGTAGCCCATAAAGACACCCTTCTCTGCGGTGGGATCTAGCTTGGTTCTCTTCTCCTTGGGTACGTAGGAGTATGCAATACACCCAAAGATACGAATATGATTAACATCAGGCTTCTTCCTAGAAAAATCCTCCTCCGGAGTCACATGTCCCAAGGCATGATGCAGAATCTTGTTCTGGAAATATATAGCAGTGTTGCAGGCCTTTGCCCATAAAAACAACGGTAACCCCTGATCATGTAGCATGGCTTTGGCAGCCCCTTCGACGGATCTGTTCTTCCTCTTTACAACCCCGTTCTGCTGGGGGTTGTAAGGAACTGTGAACTCCCTCCTAATGCATGCCTCTGCACAATAATCAACAAACTCACCAAGGGTGTACTCTCCTCCATTGTTCGACCTCAGGGAATTGATATTTTGACATGTCTGAGTCTCCACAAGAGCTCTGAACTCTTGAAACCACTTGAAGAACTCACTCTTGGTCTTCAAGAAATAAATCTAGGTCCTCCTGGAGAGATCATCAATTAATAATACATAATACTCATATCCACTCAAGGAAACATGAGACATCTGACCACTCACATCAGAATGAATCAAATCAAGTATCCTAGTCGATCTGCTATCACTGCTATGAAAAGGGGATTTGGCAAACTTGCCCATCACACATCCTATGCATGTATCAATGTGATTAGTACTAAAATCTCGCACACCTGTAGTGATCTCCCGCACTGTCCTCAAGGCTCTATGATACATGTGCCCCATCCTGTGGTGCCAAATCTCACACAGCTCTGAACTACTAGCTCTACTGCTGGTACTACTTCTCAATGCCAAAAGGGGCCGAAATGCAAACTTGTACACCTTTGCATGGCATACACCTATCACTCTAGCTGAATTAGTTGCATCACCCCTGGGATATATCAGCACCTGTCCTCTCCTGAAAAATATCTCATACTCTCTGTCCTTCAATGCTGAGATGGATATGAGGTTCTTCCTCATCCCTCACACATATAGAACATGTAACACCTTCAAGGGAGGTTTGGGTTCCCTATCAAATTTCAATGTCCCTACACCGATTTCTCTAACAACACTATCATCTTCGAGTACTACCTCTATATCAGTGCCACTCTCTAAAAGCTCTGAGAAGTACTCACAGACTCCTATCATATGACGTGAAGCCCCACTATCAACATACCAGATACCTGAAGATGCTCTACTAGTGGAGGGAAATGCACACTCCCTCTCAACCTCCATGGCAGGTGATCCTACACTAGTGGACTCACAAGAAATGAATCCAAAATTCCTGGTCAAAGCTATCTGTAAAGTCTTCTATCTCTACTGATGCTCCCATGCTCTGGTTCTTCCCATTTTTCTTCTTCTCTAGACACACAACTGCATAGTGTCCCATATTCTAATAATTCCAATACTTCACCTTGGAATAGTCCTTCTGTGTGTTCCCTTGTTTACCTTTACCTTTTCCTTTGCCCCCACCACCACTTGTGGAAGCTTTCTTCTTTCCCTTGCATTTCTTGCCTCCTTCCAATAGTGCTACATCCTCATCCCGCTCAACTATTTTGGCTTCCCCAAGCTGGCTCTTTCTGATTTCTGTCTGTATGTAATCATCCCAGAACCTATCCCAAGTGGGAAGGGTCTCACGTGCACAAACCCCATCAACAAAGTTCAGCCATGAACTAGGAAGGCCATTCACTGTAATCTGCACCAACTCAGTGGGTGGAATGACCTCTCCAACTACTGCAAATGCATATCTCACATTAGTAATCTTTGTGAGATATGCAGCTGCACTATCAGTCTTACCCATCTTAATGGTCTTCAATTTCTCCCTTAGGACCATTTTCCTATTCTCATTGGTACTCTGGTAGAGATTGATCAATGTTTTCCACATCTCATGAGAATATCTATTTCCTCTCATATGAGGAATGAAATGGTCTTTAATTCCATCTAGAATCATTCTCTTACCGTTGTTATTCTTCTTATTAAAGGCTGCCAACTGAACAGCATCAGTAGGCACAATAACAGGGTTCTGTGCGGTATGCACCATGATATGTAGAAATTTATATAAATGATATGATATAACTGGAGATTCTCTTGATCACACACTATTTTACTTCATGCACAATACAAAATCTCTTCTACCATTGATCATTAATTGCGAAAATAAAATCAATTGCATGCACACATTAAAACCATAAAAATTCACACATATGAACACAATAATTTATGGGAAAGATTAAAGCTAAAAACCCCCAAATATATGTATATTATATTTCATAGAGATCATGTAACAATCATCATACAAAGATCCTCACAAGCTCTTAGTACAATCTCCAATTGCTACACTCTAATCAGGCCCTGATCTTGCAAATCCCATGCACCGATCTTTGCCAGCCTTTAGCTTGCCTCTACTGCGCAATCAATGCTGAAGAATAGCTTTGGATGAGTTCAAATTTCCCCATCCTTTCTCATGCAATCTTAATTGGCATCTCCAACCACTGTGTGTTGCAAATCATGCAACACTATAATCACAACTGATAGTCACACTGCTCTTTCACCTACCTCTTCACTGGTCTCCACTGAAACTGTCCATGCACTGTAGTTAATTGTTGTATTCTTTAGTTGATTAATGAGATAATAATTAGTGAATTAATTAATAATTAATTCACACCACTCTGACTAGTGTATCAATCAGTTAGACTAGATAAAACTAGCTCAACTATGTTTAACTCAGTTAAACTGAACACAACTCCATCAACTGCCTCAATAACTCCACCAAAATTTGTCACATGAGTTCTAGCTAAAGTCTCCATGCAATAGCTCCACTTAACCCTCAGGAATAGCATAATTCCTTCTGTCAGCTCCTGTGCCACATCTGTGCACTTAACTGAAGTGCTCCAAGAGAATAAGATAATTTTTAGAGTCCAAATATTATTAAGAGCTAATAATATTCAACATATCTATTTTTAGACTAGTAGTCTAAAAATAGACTCTGCCCAATATGTCTAAAAATAGAAATCCATATATTTTTCCAACTTGACCAACCATCCACAAATAACATCCCACAACTCATAGAATATGATCAACAGATCTAAAAATAGACATAGTCTAAAAGTATACTTTGCGCCAAAAATCACCTGTGTGGGCCCCACCTAGTTTAGGTGATCACTTTCCAACTAGGATTAGGAATGATGTTTTAGGATGCCTCCTTCATTTTTTCTTGTTGCAATATTCAACACTCCCTCTCAACAAGAAAGGACTGTCTTTACATGCGACATGCAACTCCATGCATTCGCCCTGCAACCTTTGTAAGCGCCATGCAACTCCATGCATCTGCTCTGTAACTCTTCTGAAACTGAATAGGCTCCAAAAAACTCAATGAGTCTGTTGCATCTATCATCAAAGTCTTTGACTTCTGCTGGTACCAACTGCACATGTCTTCAGGAACCACTGTGCCGTCGAACTCTGCACCCATGCACTCTGCACTTGCTGTCAACTTTGAACCGCGCTCCAGTATCCGACACTGTCACTTTGATCTGCCTGTATCAATCCAACTAATCATGCTACTGCTACTCTATGGGCACCTTGTAGCCACGTTCAATTCATGAGATCCACACCATCTCAATGAATCCTGCCCGGAAATATCCTCTTGGGATTAATCATGCATGTCGCCCCACCTCTCACCTGGTGGTATAGCTGCATGCACTCCCTCTGCCCATCTGGCATGAAATTTATCTGCATGAGTGGTTGCTCCCACTCCATGATCTGCATCTTGTGGCTGCTCCACATCTTGAGGTTCACTCTTACTTGCATGCAAAACTTGCTCCCTCTCAAGCATAAATTGCATGTCTTTCTTGCACTTCCCAACAATAGGAAGCTCCGTAGACATCCCATCTACTTCAAGTCTATAGAGATTCTTTGCTCAAATCCCAACATTCTTGACTTGTCCTGTTTCTTTGTGCCGAAGGAAAACTTTTCCTTCACTAAAGACAACATCATACCCTTTATCCTCTAACATTGTGACTGAGATTAAATTATTCTTTAAACCTGGAACATGCACTACATCTTGTAAAAGAATGAGTTTACCTGACTCCCTCTGAAAGGTTATGGTACCAATGTCGGTCACATTGTATTGTCCATTGTCTCCCAACTCAACATGCAACTGGAGATCTTTCTCCACCAAGTAACTGAAAAGGTTCACATCTCCCTTCATGTGAAAGGAAGCACCACTATCAAAATACCACCCCGATACCAATGCACTAGACACCATGCATGCGATCAATGAGAAGCACAACTCAAATTGTGAGGCAAGAGCCTCACCAACTGCAGATCGAGCAGCCTGCTTGTTCTTCTTCTTCTGTGGAAAATGCGTGGCAAAATGCCCATGCTCGTGACAGTGAAAACACTTCACTTTGGACATGTCACGCTCTTTACCATCCGCACCGGATTGAGAAGGATTTTTCTTCCACTTCCCTTTCCTTTCTTTGGTAGCCAAAGTGTGGAGTACTAAAAAGGTATGCTTTTGATGATTATTTCAATGGCTTTTTAATAGAATTTGTGAACCTTTTGTATCATGAATTTGGAAAGTAATAAGGAACTATAACAAAACATGTGAGAATTGATGTGCATAACTTAGCCACTAATAATGGTTATTTTCTATACAGGAAAAGGAGAAAACGAAGAGTTGCCGCTCCAAAGGAAAGGACAAAGTGGAGATAACTGCTGTCTCTCTGGACGAGAACCGAACGCAAACAAAGAGAAACAGATCAAAGAAAATCGGCTCGGAAAAGAAGGAGAGGACACCAGCTCAGCGCACAAGAAAAGACAGGATGAAGAGTTAACAGTTTGGCGAATCCCTCAGGATCGAAGATCCTGAGGGATCGCTGCTTTATTTATCTAGTTGCTTGGACATCTCCGCCGTCGTCTTTATAAAAAGAGACAGCACTGTTAGTTTAAGATATATAGAGATAATAGAGAGATTGGATACGTTTTCATGTAATCAGAAGACATCGTCTTTGGTTATCAAGCTCTGCTTGAAGACCTGTGCTGTGACGGAAATAATCAATGCATTAATGAAAGCTTGGTGATTATTCCATTCGTCACATTAACTTAAAGCGGTGTATCCTTGAGGCTAAGGCCCGCCCCGAAGGACACTTTTTGCTTCTCGTATCATCACGCTTTCACTTCTCTGTGTGGTTTGTTTATTATTGTTATTTGGATAAATTGCTATGCTTTACAAGTTCATATTATATGCTCTATTCAAGTTTGAATCATTGAGGTTTCTGCAGTATAGAATCGTGTTAACTCGCATCGTTTGCTATTAATCCTTTCAAGAAGTTCATTACATGTTCTTATCATATGTTACGTAGCTTTCATATTAAATGTCAGGTTGTGTGCGTGATTGTCTCATAGTTCGTTAATCGCGCGCTGCTCTCCATTAGTGTGATCTGTGTGAATCGCCTTTAGAGTGACAGAATGTTCTTTGATTGCAAAGAGTGTATAGATTGATTTGGTTATAACCCGCGGGACTTAGTTATTCAATTGCTGTTCCATTTTAGAGTTGCTGTTCCATTCCCGAATTGCTGTTAATTCTTTATTTACTTTGCTGTTCTATTTATCTGCATTTGATGTTTTGGTGTGAGAGATGATCTAAGGCTGTAGTGAGCATTGGCAGTCACTGTCTAGCTCCCAGGCTCGTGATCTATGCTTTAGTTCCTTTTCCATCAGTTTCCGAAGGGATGGGTTATCATTGCCGAACCCTTGACTGATAAGTTATTGAGTTTTCTGAGTGTGTGATTTATTTCTTTAAAGTAATTTGATTTCAGTTAAGCATCCGTTTACTCTTGTATTTCTTAAGCACTGTACTACTAGCATTACTCTGACGAATGAGCCTCGGATTGAGTCACTCTTTGTAATGACAAAACGCTCTCAGGTTGACATATTAATGTGAGGTAATTAGAGGTGAAAGAGACCCTTTTTATAGCTCCACATTTTGGCGCCGTTGCCGGGGAAAGAGTGTAGCCATTTGTCTTTTTCAGAGTAGTGTACAAGCCTGTTAGGGAGGAGTTGGATCCTAAAAACGGAAGGTAAGAACCTACGTGCAGAGCATGTAAAAGACCTGCTCACTATCCGCTTTCCTAACAGATTTGTTTTTGCTTGTTTGAATAGAAGTTGGTAGTTCATTTTTTTGAGTGCATGACTAAGCAGAAAAGACCAGAAAAGAATATCAAACCCCCATCCAAACCTGAAAAAGCTAAGGGGCCGGTGACCCTTGGCCGAACGACCTTCATAGACGAAATCTATAACAAAACAGAGTCTCAGCCATCGGTAGGCTTCAAGGAAAACACTTCCAAACCGCCTACTAGTTCCCTTCAGGCCACAGGATCACCATCTGTAGCCTGTGCTGAGGTGCATAGTCAAACTGAGGAGCAGGACTTTCAAGAAGTTGAAAATTCCACTCTAGAATTATTGCAGGAAGGGAACTCTAGCAACTTTTGTGAAGGAGAAGGAGAAACAGGGGAAACCAAGGAACCAAAATCTCCTCTTGAAACAAATCAGCCATTAGATAGCCCAGATAAAGGA
This sequence comes from Pinus albicaulis, assembly GCA_034641835.2. NCBI lineage: Eukaryota > Viridiplantae > Streptophyta > Pinopsida > Pinales > Pinaceae > Pinus > Pinus albicaulis. Next base: position 1,365,578,276 of record CM076570.1, read on the forward strand.
AGTGCTGCGAAAGTCATTGTTGAAGAGATTCAATCTCCTCAAACACCCGGTATTCCCATTATTCCAGATAAAGGAAGCGCTATTAAAAAGATCCCTGTCAAAACCGTTCCCACCCAACCTAGGAATACCCTCCTAGATATCCCAGAAGGTTACTGGCATATCTTCGATCCCATGGCTCAAAACCAACCAAACGCTCAAAACCAGCCAAACACTCAAACCTCTACATTACAATATCCTATAGTGGATTCTGCAGCAAATGCACCCATGAAAGCTATCCCTCTTCAGCATATCCCTACATTTCACGGACTCACATCGGAAGATCCAGATGCATTCCTATTCGAATTTGATGTGTTATGTCGGGGGTACGATTACACCACCGATCCCCAAAAATTGAAATTATTCCCCTCTACATTGAAAGGGGCTGCTTTAAGATGGTTTATGGGGCTAGGTGGCTGGGTTATCAACAATTGGGATCAAATGAAAGAATCCTTCTTAAAGAAATACCAGGATTATTGTAGGTCTAGAGAATTAAAAGACGAAATATTTCAAATGACAACCAGACCAAATGAAACATTAGAGGAGTATGTGGAACGTTTTCAGTATAATTTACAAAGATCTCCTTATGCATCGCTACCTTTACCTGATAATGTGTTAAAAACCGCATTAATGAGGGGCATGAAGGAACAATGGATTGAAACATTAAACATTATGGGCAAAGGGGATATTTATCAAGAGAATTTTACTGACATCCTTGACTTATGTATCAGGAGTTCGAGAGGCAGCACAAGAATAAAACCGACAGAATATGATCGGTTTGCAAGAGATAATAAAGTATCGGCAGAAGGAGTAACACGTGCAGAAATTGGAAATTTATTAGAAAATTTTAAAACCGATATTATGGGGACACTAACTACACAACTTGATATTGTGCAGGCTAAACAAAAGCAGCTGGAGGCAGAACAGAATTTGGCAATCTTCTGCCCCCGATGCAGAAAAAAACACAGCCACAAGGAGTGTCCATTAGATAAAGTCCAAACATGCGCCATCTGTACAAAAGATCACCTTACGGAGAGCTGCCCCTCACTTCCTGGATTGAAAGCAGTATATAAGGAAGCAGAAGAAGAACCAGAATCGGTGAATTCAATCAACCAGCGCCGCCTGTGGCAGCCAAGACAACCTGGTATGTTTCCGGACCCAACCTCTTTCTTTCAAAACCCACAGTATAATGCTCAACAATATGGTATGTGGCAAAATCAATCTCAAACCCCATTTACAAACTGGTCACCACAATCATTTCCTTCTCCAAATCCATGGCTGAATCAAACAAGCCAAACCGGTTGGCCAAATTTCCCTTACACTCCACCATATTGGCAAAATGGCCCATATCCTTCACAATGGACTCCCTCTACTTCACAAAGTTCACCCTGGCAGACAAGCTGGCAAAGACCAATGTACCACCCAGCTGGAACTATTCCGCTCCCTCAACCTACTTTGCCAGCTCTACAACAAAATCCCCAGTCTAACTTGAGGCCGCAACTCCCAGCCCAACCCGATCCCAATCCAAACAACAGGCAGGTCCAATCTATTCAAATCATAGAATCACCAGAACCAGGACCCAACTTAAGGGAGTGCAATGACCTTCAGTTAAGATCTGGGCGTATAATTGAAACTGAGGGAGATAAAACAGTTCATATTGAAGATCAGTTACCCAGAGAACATCAGTCACAACAAGAGGATGAAAATAAGCAACAAACTCATAATCAAGCAACCACATCCTCTCCTCCGTTCCCAGAACGATTAGCCATACCACGATCCATACAATATCCTGACTTTGACATTCTGGGAGAATTACAAAATCTGTACATAAAAATTCCATTCCTCCAAGCCATTCAAGACATTCCCATATACGCCAAAACTATAAAAGAATTGTGCATAAAGAAACCAAGGAGGAATATAACAAATAATCCAAGAGTCCAAGTAGTCGGTACCTTATCTGACCTATTGTCTGGAAGAGAAACACCCTTTAAATATGAAGACCCCGGGAACCCAATTATAACTGTTCAAATTTATGGTCAGACCCTGCCTAATGCCTTAGTTGATCTAGGGGCTGCAATTTATATTTTAACAACCACAACTTGCCAAAAGCTCGGCATTACATCTGTAGAACCCACCTCTACTCTGTTACAATTGGCTGACCGATCTGTGGTTAGACCAGAGGGCACTCTACATGATGTCATGGTCTCTGTAGAATCCTGGGAGTATCCAACCGATTTCCTGATAATTAATCCAAAAACCCGACTTGATGGACACCCGCTAATTTTAGGTAGACCTTGGCTCGCTACTGCCGATGCCTACATTGGCTGTCGGCAGGGAAATATGACCATAACCCGAGGACCAAATAGCAAAAATTTAGTTCTATATCCTCCAGCGCAGCCAAGTGTCACAATGATTAAAACTAATAAGCACCCTGTATCATATCTTACTGATAACATCAGATCTCCACTAACTATACAAGAGGCACTTGATTTCAAAGATCAAACAGAAGACGATGCCATTAATAATTTCATTACTCAAACTGAACCTCGCACACAGTGTCACATGATAAAAGCAGCATTTGATAATGAATTAGAAGAAGACCCCCTGAAAGATATTCATGATCAAATAATACCTGTTACTTCTGTTGCAAATAGTAAAACTGTGGAAATTGCACCGGGGAAAACTTTAAACATCAATGCTAATCTCACACCCGAACAAGAAACAAAGCTCATCCATCTGTTAACAAAGTATCAAGAAGCATTTGCATGGGACTACCCTGATATGAAAGGAATCGATCCCCAGTTATGTACACACCACATTTATATAGAAAAGGATGCCAGACCTGTGCGTCAGCCGCAAAGGAGACTTAATCCCCATCTAAAAGATGTCGTAAAAACTAAACTTCAGAAGCTTTTAGATGTGAATTTTATCTACCCTATTTCTGATAGTAAATGGGTCTCTCCACTTGTGGTGGTACCAAAAAAGAATGGGAAATGGAGAATTTGTGTGGATTATAGGGAACTTAACAAGGCAACACAAAAAGATCATTTTCCTCTTCCTTTCATAGATCAATTATTGGACACTTTAGCAGGGAAGAAGTTCTTTTCTTTCCTGGATGGCTTCAGTGGATACAATCAGATTCAGATTGCCCCTGAAGACCAGGATAAAACTACCTTTACTTGCCCCCGGGGAACATTTGCCTATCGAGTTTTACCTTTTGGCTTATGTAATGCTCCTGCCACATTTCAGAGGGCTATCCTTAGTATTTTTGCAGATTTAATCAATGATGGACTTGAAGTTTACATGGATGACTTTACACCATATGGAGATGATTTTGATCCAGCTCTAGACACCCTAGAAAAAGTCCTACAACGCTGCATTGTTACCAGGCTTTTCTTAAGCAACGAAAAATGTTTCCTGATGATGACTGAAGGACTTATCCTAGGACACTATGTCTCAGCAGCCGGCATTCAGGTAGACCCGGCCAAAATCCAAATACTTTTGCTTATTCCCACTCCTACTACTCAAACAGAGGTACGCAGCTTTCTTGGATTTTCCAGTTATTATAGACGATTTATAGAGCATTATTCGCACATTGCTGCTCCTTTATATGCACTAACTGGTAACGTTGATTTTCTTTGGACAGACAAATGTGACCGTGCTTTCGAGGATCTAAAGAAGCTTGTATCCATAGCCCCAGTCCTTCGAGGACCAAACTGGGACCTACCATTCCAGATATCATCTGATGCCTCAGATACAGCCATTGGTGCAGTCCTTGGGCAGGAAGAGGATAAAAAACCATATGCTATCTATTACATCAGCAAAATTTTATCCCCTGCTGAATTGAATTACACTGTTACTGAAAAAGAATTCCTAGCTGTAATACATGCTGTCAATAAATTTAGACATTATATTACAGGCTATCCTGTTATCTTGTATACAGACCATTCTGCTATAAAATATTTAGCAAATAAGCCCGTCACAAATGCCAGAGTAACTCGATGGTTAATCTTATTGCAGGAATTCGACATCACAATCAAGGACCGGCCTGGCAAAGAAAACCCTGTAGCCGATTTTCTTTCAAGAATACCAAAATCAAGCGATGCAACAGCAGTGGAAGATCAATTTCCGGATGAGCACCTGTTTGCTGTTGCTGTTCAAACACCTTGGTATGCTGATGTTGCCAACTACCTTGCAGTAGGTAAATTACCAAAACATTTAACTCCTAATGAGCGTAAGCAGATTATTCAGAAAAGTTCTCGATTTTCGTGGATTGGAGGTTATTTGTTTCACACAGGAGCAGACATGCATATCAAGCGATGTGTTAGAGAGGATGAAATCTTTGACATCCTAAAAGCCTGTCACGATGGACCGTGTGGGGGGCACTTCGCTGAGCGTAGGACTGGACATAAAGTATTGCAGACAGGATATTACTGGCCTACGATCTTCAAAGATGCAAAGAAGTTTGTCCAAGCCTGTGACAGTTGCCAGCGAGCAGGACGACCTGGTCAAGCTGATGAGATGCCTCTGAAACCACAGCTAGTCATCGAACCATTCGAGCGGTGGGCTCTGGATTTCGTTGGACCCATCAACCCTTCATCAAATCAGAAAACATATATTTTGGTGGCAACAGAATATGTCACCAAATGGGTTGAGGCAGAAGCATTACCAAGAGCCACAGAGGACTCTGTCATACAGTTCCTGTTTCTTTTATTTGTCTGTTATGGCCTTCCTAGGGAAATAATTATAGATGGAGGACCACAATTTGTTGGGCATAAATTAGCTGCAACACTTAACAATTATCATGTCCAGCATAAGATCACTACTCCATATCACCCACAGGCGAATGGGAAGGTAGAAAGTAGCAATAAGATAATAGAATCAATCCTAACAAAAACCATTGCCTCACATAGGCGTGATTGGGCTACCCGACTGCCTGAAGCACTCTGGGCATATAGAACCACATGGAGGAGCACCACCGGTTACTCACCTTATCAACTAGTGTTTGGAAAACAACCCATTTTTCCCATAGAATTCGAAATCCAAACACTACGAACAACACAAGAAGTTGGCCTAGATCTAAGCGAAGCACAACTCAATCGACTACAGCAAATCAATGAATTAGACGAAATTCGGCTCTCTGCACTACAAAATACAGCATTGATTCAACAGCAGCGAGCCAAATGGCATGATGCGCTCATCAAGAACAAAGTCTTCCACGAGGGACACTGGGCTTTGTTATACGATTCTCGGTTTCAGGACTTCCCTGGAAAACTTCAGACTCGATGGTTGGGACCATACAAAATCCAGAAAGTACATGACAACGGAACCCTTACTCTAATCACCATTGACGGTTCTGGATATGCATTCAAAGTAAATGGCCACCGAGTCCGTCTCTATCGTAAACCACTTACTCGGGAATCCTTCTGCCAGCAGCTACGCCGAGATACTGATCTGGAGATCTTAGGAGAGGAAGAGAAATCTTCTTCACCTGTAATTCATTAAGGGTCTATTTCTTTTTGCAATTTGTACATAAGTTCTTGTTTTTGAGTGATTCTTGTACATAAGTTTGATTTGAATATTTTCTTGTCATTTTTGCTGTTCCTTTTTCTTCCACAAAGTTTGATTTTTGCTCTTCTAATAGCATATGCATGTTTTTTTATGAGGTTGGTTTTGCTTGTTCTGCTGTTCCTTTTCTAAAGGAACAGCATTCGGATCTCTGCTGTTCCTTTTTCAAAAGAACGATATTGTTACGTTTCTCGCTGTTCCTTTTGGTTACCACTGTTCCTTTTCCTTCAAGGAAACAACGTTCTTTTATTGCTATTTTGCCTTTTTCAACGGAATGGCATGATGAGTGTTTTATAGTACTATTGCCGTTCCTTTTCCCAAAGGAACGACATTTGCATTTTTGTTCCTTTTTCTATTATCCATCGTTGTTTCTTTTCCAACGGAACACCATTAGCATACTTTTGATCTCTTTTGCTGATTTAAATTGAGGATGCTTTTTGCCCGTCTTCTTTCTAGTCTTTAAAGCTTCAGCTATGTATTTATGCAATGAAATATAAAAACACAACATGCCGAAATCTGCAAATCATAAATCGCTATATCTATAAGGCTCTGCATTAATAAGAGGACAAATGGAAGGACATACTTATTTCTTACCTTTTGTTGACATGGTTTACTAATTTTGCCCTGATTGGTTATCTTTATCATGCTGATTCCCTTAAACTTTTTATTAGCACTTGGGAATAAGAGCAAAGAGTTTATATATTCCTATTGAGATAATAAGACTTCTTCCGCCATTCCTACTCTTAAGGAGTGTTGAACCACCCTTTGTGTATAAATAAGGAAAAAGATTCTATGAAAAAATAATAAAACATGTGTGAACATGATATGTCAAATGTCAAATGCAGGATAGGGGGTCTCATTGAGAACCAGCCTACCATGATCATGAGGATGGAAGTGAAGTGGCATTCCCATTATGGCCACCATACCAGGGATATGGTCCAAAAGGTATATCAAGTAAATGAACCTTGGAACAGGAGGTCTCATCACGAGCCGGCCTGCCCACGATTCGCTCCTTCCTCGTGAATGGCATTATGGTTAACTGGTCACCAAGCCAGCATAATGGTCTACATTTTGACATAACAACATTCCTAAGTATACACAAAGGATCATGGTTCCGAGGGTGAAAAACAACTCTGCCAAGGTTATGGACACCTGTTGGCAGCAGAGTAATGTTAATGGTATTGAAGTCACCTTGCTTACACCAATGGGTAAGATACGAACACTCTTTTGTTTCTTATATCCTAGGCATTAATCATATGTTATTTCCCGATTTATACACCGCATGAATATTTATCATTACCAATCATGGCAACGGAGGTGACCATGACCACTTAAGATTTGGCAAGTACGATACATGCCCTATCCATCAGCCTCAACTCTTAACACAGCAGCCTCTTATATCATACGCGATCAATTCTTCGCCTCGATTTCGGTAATCTGTTGTCCTTTTTCAACATGGCATAATTCCACATGCTGTTCCTTTCTGACTTGATTGCAGACTGGGTGCCGCTCCTTTATTTGCCGGCTGGGACAGCCTATCACACTTCGGGGGGGGGGAGGTTAACCTCATCATTCCCTGTATTACGTGTCAATTCACCATTCGAAACAATTAGTTTACGACGGTTTGGCATGGTTTCACGGCATGGCATATTTTTATTTTTATTTTCACACAAGTTGTTTTTGCTGCACTGTTGCATACTCTATGTTTTCTTTTGCGAAACCTTGCTCTCTGTGTTCCAAACCGAAAACGTTTTGCTGTTCCATTTAGAAATCACAGTGAAAACATGGGGGGAAAGGAAATTCGAAGTGAGCCTCAACAGCTAACGATCTCTGCTGCTGCCCGAGAAATCCTGGAAAGGGCAGGATGGTTGAACTATTTCAATCGCTTACAGGAGGCTAATGAGACAGTAGCAATGGAGTTGTTGCAGAATTTACAAGATGACCACTCCACAGTAAGAGGGAAACGGATAGCGGTCACCGATGCCATAATTGCAGAAGTCTCAGGATTACCAGCTACCGGACCGGTATGGACATTCAAAAAGGAACGATTACAGAAGGTCATGGAACTGTTCCAGGACGAAGGCCAGAATTTGACAATTAAAGGAAAGGGAGTTCTGCCAGCGACCCTAGGAGAACCCTGGACGGAGCTAGCAAGAATAGTACAGAGCTACATTACCTGCGAAGGAAGAAAAGACGTGGTAAGACCATGACACCTTAAACTTTTAGCTGTTCTAAAACATAAATGCTCTATGAATTTACTGGCACTCCTAAACTCGTTATTGCATGATGCTGCACAAAGTATGAAAAAGGCACAGCACGTAGAGGCAATTGTTAGTCACCACGGGTTGATTCGACTTGTTGTTAGTTATAGTCTTACCCAGCAGCAGAGCAGCTGGGAAGAGCTCATTGCAATGATTGAGGGGGGATTGACAGAGCCATCCCCGAAACGTAGACATTCTATAAGCCCACCAGAACAACCGGCAAAACGTAGAGAAAATGTTGCTAGTACATCACAGCAACCAGAGACACGCCAAGAATCGGCAAAGCGTAAGCATGCCGTTGATACACCCGAGCAACCGGAGGAACCCAGAAAATCAGCTCGGTTAGCTCGGATGAGAGGAAGCATAGATAAGCCCAGAAAATCAGCCCGGTTGGCTCGGATACGAGGAAGGCTGGAAAAGCTCCAGGAAAGCGCCAGCCAACCGGTGGTAATTGAGGATGAACAATCCGAAGAGGGGGCAGAGGCTGAACAGGAGGAGGAAATAGAACAGCAGGAAGATAGCCCATTACAAGACCTACTGGGAGAAGATGACTTGGCCACCATCCTAGCCAATATGAGTAAGTATGGTCAACCTTCTAGTTCAGAGGACCCTCACGACAAACCCCAAGAAGAAAACATGCCTGTTCATGATGAAGAGGAGGAAAATACTGAACGGGAACACTCTGTTCCCAGGTCACAAGAAGAAATTCTAGAGGAAGTAGGAGCAGAAACATCATTTGCTCAGGAAGAAACAGAACCAGTTGAGGTGCATACCCCAGAACAGCCGGAGCAGAGCAGTGAGGAAGAACCCCAAGAGGAAGATTTAGCAACTGGTCATGATCCAGTCCACCATCGACAGACTGCTGTTCCTTCAAATGAAACGATGGAAATTAAGAAGTTGCGGAAGGAACGGACTAAATTGTTAAATACGATAACCTAGCTCAGAAAACAAATTAGGATTCTGAAAAAGAACCAGAAGGTAAAGAGGAAAAAGAGGGCCAACAAACGGCCTGCTGACCAAAACCCTGAGGATCCAGCTGCCGTTCCACATGATGCTGAGGATCAGGAACAAACGGATGTTCGTGTTAAAACAGAAAAGGATGATAAGCAAATTCAGACAGAGGCACCACCCTCAGGGGTAATAAGGGTTCTGAACTCCAAACAGCATAACAAGAAAGTTCAGGTAAAACTCCCGGCCTCCACTGATGTATGGAAAAGAGATCCGAAGACAAAATCCTTGCACAAGATGATGAAACAAGCACAGCAAGAAGCTGAGCAACTTAAAGAGCAAACGGTTCCCCTAGAAAAATATGAAGAGTTGCAGCAGCAACTAAGGGATGTCAGTCAATCTAAAAGACAGGCTTTTGAAGGATGGATGAAGGAACAAGAGGAAGTCACACAGGTAACTTGTAGACTAGATACTACTATCAAACAGATGAATGACTTGTGTTCTTTATATAATAATGTTTTAGCATGTAGGGCCCCTGCTAAAAACTATGCTCTGTTTTTATTAGAACGGTATTTACAATTACAAATAAAAGCTGTTAAGGCAGGCACCCCTATACAAATCAACAATGTCAATGATTTTATAGAATGTTGTAAACATTATGGAGTGAAAGTCCAGAGATTGTTGTGTGAACTTTATTTGCACGACCTTGTGCTAAGTCAGGAGACTGAATTGAACCCTGGCCCCTCCATTGGCAATATCCAATTCCAAGCATTCATTTCATTCGGGGTTAATCAGATTAAGTGGCTCAAAGCCTATGATACCTTCCAGAGTCAAGAAAATGGTCTAGATTTACGAGTTAGGGCTGAGCCTAGGAACCCAGTACAGTTATGGACAGCTCATATAAACCACATAAGGACTCCAGGTGTCATTGTAACATTAGGGCCTATGCATGAGGCACTCATTCAAGAGAGTTTAGAGTATTTATTTTCCATCAAAGACTTGGCCATTAATGCAGCCAAATTTCGATATCGAATCTCTGATCCACACATCCAGCTCAGAGAACCATTTAAGTATGAGAACTTCGAGTTAGCTGCTGACCGTTTGAATCTCTATGGCCAGCGCATTCTGAAAGCAGGGTCATCTTGGTTAGGGTATAGATTTCGCGCTCCAATTATTTGGCATCCTGCACATGGATACCAGGCCCTGTATGATATGCCTGAGGGGCAAGCAGGTCAGTTCTTTGATTATTTAATCACTCAACATGGTTGTAGGCCTCCGCATGAGACTCCTTCTCCAGCATACTCTCTCACTGCATTACATGTCAACTACAATGTTTTCATGAGGCCATAAAACAAGGTAAGCAGGGGGGTGTGTGGAGTACTAAAAAGGTATGCTTTTGATGATTATTTCAATGGCTTTTTAATAGAATTTGTGAACCTTTTGTATCATGAATTTGGAAAGTAATAAGGAACTATAACAAAACATGTGAGAATTGATGTGCATAACGTAGCCACTGATAATGGTTATTTTCTATACAGGAAAAGGAGAAAACGAAGAGTTGCCGCTCCAAAGGAAAGGACAAAGTGGAGATAACTGCTGTCTCTCTGGATGAGAACCGAACGCAAACATAGGGAAACAGATCAAAGTAAATCGGCTCGGGAAAGAAGGAGAGGACACTAGCTCAGCGCAACAGCAAAGACAGGATGAAGAGTTAACAGTTTGGCGAATCCCTCAGGATCGAAGATCCTGAGGGATCGCTGCTTTATTTATCTAGTTGCTTGGACATCTCCGCCGTCGTCTTTATAAAAAGAGACAGCACTGTTAGTTTAAGAGATATATAGTTAATAGCGAGATAGGATACGTTTTATGTAATCTTCTGTAAGACATCAGCTTTGGTTATTAAGTTTTGTTGAAGACTGGTTCGATGTATTTTTGATCAATGCATTAATGAAAGCTTGGTGATTATTCCATCTTCGCGTCTGCGTTAACTTAAAGCGGTGTATCCTTGGAGGCTAAGGGCCCGACCCCGAAGGACACTTGCTTCTGTACCATTACGGCTTCACTTCTGTGTGGTTTGTTTATTATTGTTATTTGATAAATTGCTATGCTTTACAAGTTCATATTATATGCTCTGTTCAAGTTTGAATCATTGAGGTTTCTACAGATAGAATCGTGTGTTAACTCCGCATCAAGTTATTAATCCTTTCAAGAGTTCATTACATGTTCTTACTGTTATGTTACAGAGCTGTCATATTAACGTTCGTGTTGTGTGCAGTATTGTTCTATAATTCGTTAATCGATTGTTGTTGTTCCTTTAGTGAGATTTGTGTGAATCGCCTTTAGAGTGACAGAATGTTCTTTGATTGCAAAGAGTGTATAGATTGAGTTTGGTTATAACCCGCGGGACTTAGTTATTCAATTGCTGTTCCATTTTATAGTTGCTGTTCCATTTCAGAATTGTGGTTCAATCCTTTATTTACTTTGCTGTTCTATTTATCTGCATTTGTTGGTTTGTTGTGAAAGATGATCTAAGGCTGTAGTGAGCAGTCGCAGTCACTGTCTAGCTCCCAGGCTCGTGATCTATTCTCTAGTTCCTTTCCCATCAGTTTCCGAAGGGATGGGTTATCATTGCCGCACCCTTGACTGATAAGTTATTGAGTTTTCTGAGTGTGTGATTTATTTCTTTAAAGTAATTTGATTTCAGTTAAGCATCCGTTTACTCTTGTATTTCTTAAGCACTGTACTACTAGCATTAATCTGACAAATGAGCCTCGGATTGAGTCACTCTTTGTAATGACAAAACGCTCTCGGGTTGACATATTAATGTGAGGTAATTAGAGGTGAAAGAGACCCTTTTTATAGCTCCACACAAAGCGCAATCCCCTTCATCATCATTCTTTGATGAAGATCCATCCCTGGTATCCCACCTTATCTCCTCCTGCACAAGATCTGACCAAAGTCACTCCCATCTTGGCAGTTTCTCCCGACCATTGACAGAGTCTTGATAGGAATGCCAACTCTTCGGAAGCCCAAGGAGAGCCAAGCTCACCAATTCCTCATCATCCACACTAACTCCTACACTCCCAAGCTCATCCCTGTAGTGGACAAACTTTGTTAAGTATATCGGAATAGTGTCATTCTTCTCCATTTTTATTTTCCTCAGTTTATCCTTGAGCGCCAACTTCCTCTGGTCGCTCTTTCTTTGGAACAAATCTGTCAAAAATTTTCACATCAAGAATGGAGAAGCTTTACCATGAAGGCTGGACACTATGTGATCCTTCACACCTTCCAACATAATCCTTCGACACCTTTCTACCTTATTTTTCCATGCATCAAGTGCGGCTGCATCGCTAGAACCCGGTTTAGGAATATCAACATCTATGAACTCCTTCAACCCATTTTCATCCAGCACACCTCCATCATGTCCTTCCATGAAATATAATTTGAGCTACCCTCAAGGGCATAGTCCAATCACAATCCGCTGAAAGACATCTCAACTTTGACACTAAGAAATTACTGTAGCAATTTCAAATTCCACTAGCACAAAACTCAACCGCTTCAATGCTTTGAAATTGCTCCAATGATCAATATCGCTCCAATACCATTTAGAAATTTATATAACTAATATGTTATAACCTAAGATTATCCTAATCACACACTATTTGAATTCATGCAAAATACAGAATCTGTTCTACCATTGATCATTAATTGCGGAAATAAAATCAATTACATGTACACATTAAAACCATAAAAATTCACACATATGAACAGAGTAATTTATGGGAAACCTTAAAGTTGAAAACCCCCAACTATCTGTATATTATATGTCATAGAGATCATGTAACAATCATCATACAAATCTCCTCACAAGCTCTCAGTACAATCTCCAATTTCTACACACTAATCAGGCCTTGATCTTGCAAATCCCATGCACCTATCTTTGCCAGCCTTTAGCCTGCCTCTACTGCGCAATCACTGCTGAAGAATAGCTCTGGATGATTTTGAATTTCCCAAAACTTGCTCACGCAATATTCATTGGCATCTCCAACCATTGTGTGTTGCAAATCATGCAACACTATAGTCACAATTGATAGTCACACTGCTCTTTCACCTACCTCTTCACTGGTCTCCACTGAAACTGTCCATGCACTGTAGTTAATTGTTGTATTCTTTAGTTGATTAATGAGTTAATAATTAGTGAATTAATTAATAATTAATTCAAACCACTCTCACTAGTGTATCAATCAGTTAGACTAGATACAACTAGTTCAACTATGTTTAACTCAGTTAAACTAAACACAACTCCATCAACTGCCTCAATAACTCCACCAAACTCTGTCACACGAGTTCTAACTGAAGTCTCCATGCAATAGCTCCACTTAACCATCAGGAATAGTGTAATTCCTTCTGTCAGCTTCTGTGCCACATCTGTGCACTTAATTGAAGTGCTCCAAGAGAATAAGATAATGTTTAGAGTCCAAATATTATTAAGAGCTAATAATATTCCACATATCTATTTTTAGACTAGTAGTCTAAAAATAGACTTCGCCCAATATGTTTAAAAATATAAATCCATCTATTTTTCCAACTTGACCAACAATCCACAAATAGCATCCCCCAACTCATAGAATATGATTGACATGTCTAAAAATAGACATAGTCTAAAAGTAGACTTTGCGCCAAAAATCACCTGTGTGGGCCCCACCTAGTTTAGGTGATCACTTTCCAACTAGGATCATGAATGATGTTTTAGGATGCCTCCTTCACTGTTTCTTGTTGCAATATTCAACCTGATATCCTAGACTTCCACCTCCTCAAAGATGCTCTGCATTTTCTCCTTCCATACACTGTAGTTACTATGCCCATCCAACCTATCCTCCACCCTCAAGCCCAAAGACATGCTTGCTATCCTAATAGACTGAAAATAACACTGTTGTAGTAAAGGTAATGTTTTCTATGTGAAAAATCAACTCGCTGTAATTTTTGTGTGAAAAATCAGCTTGCTGTAATTTTTCTTCTTGCTTTCCCAAACTGCACTTTTCAGCAAAATAGCTCTGATGCCATGTAAAAATTTTAATACCCAACCTTGGTTTTCAATTTATCCTTATTTCTCCCATATATTTAAATTTCCATTCCCATAACCATACATTAAAAAGTTGGAAAAATAATTATTTTCTGAAAGCAAAAATTCTAGAAGTTTCACAATGCTGAAATGCAAAAATAAAAACCAAAAAAAAAAATCAGCCACACACAGATTTTAGACATGCTGATTTTTGGTCAATGTGACCCTAGAAAAACCCCCTACAACTCTTGGGGAAAACTAGTTCGAAAGCTTCTTCTTGTTTCTTATAAATTCTTTTACAGTGAATAACAATACATAGTAAAAATTACAACAAACACTAAAAACAACTTATCTCGATTTTCGTGCCACCTTCCACCTTGAAAACCATGAGAAACAGCAAACAGAAAAATTACAGAAAAATTACAGCATTAAATGATGTCCTTACTGCATCGAAAAACATGCCAGAACTGCTTGTACGGATTCTGTACGGACAGGACAACAGCCCCTTCCTCGATTTCCATGCCCAGAAATTCTACCTCGAAAATCGTGCTCCTTTGATGCTGATTCCACTCCTTGAAAATAGTGTTGTCCTTTCCTCAAAATGTGTGAAAACTGCTGTATGGATTTTTTTCCTCGGTAACCATGCCATTAAATGTTGTTGTACGAATTTTCATCCTTGGGAAGTGTGCTCTCCTGCTGTATGGATTTGCTGTGTGTCTTTTATTGCTCTCCCTTTGCTCAGAAATTTCTCTTCAGCTTTCTCCTCCTCTCTCAATTTGCTCATGAAAGAATGAATGACCTTTTCCTTCATTTTCCTCCTTTAACCTAACCCTAAGTGACTTTTGGGGAATCCCTAAATCTAATGGCCGAGATAGCTTTAGATCTAGGGCTGAGATTAAATGCTCATTTAAATCTCACTTTCTGTTTTTTAATTCACCCCACTTTAATAAAGACCCACTTAGTCATTTATTTCCAAAATCACTTTTCACTTTCTAATTTCACATTGAATTTATTAAAGTCACTTTAAAGTTAGACTTAGTAACTTTATCACTTAAAGTCACTTTTAAATTAGACTTGACTTTATAACTTTATAAAGTCACTCTAGGAGAAAAATTAAATTCTTTTGCACACTTTTCCCTAGGTCAAAGATCAAAGCCTTAGGGAACCACCTATCCTCTAGTAACCAAATTTCAACACTCCCTCTTACAAAGGAACTCGATGATGGATAAATTTGGCTAGATCCTTCAATGGTTACCCAGCAGTGGCGCATCTGCATCCAGCAACCACTTCGAAGGAGCCGCTCCTTTTAAGGTACAAGTAGAGTTTGACATTACCATATTTGAGGTCCAAATAGATGCATAAATCATAGATAGATGGTTGAATCTATCAAAAGGATATTTCTCGGTTCTTTAATTTTCCAACTAGGAAAATATTACTTTTTCACTCCTCAAAGTAGCCAGCCATGCTAAGGACTGGTGGGAAACCTATTGTGAGAAAAAGGACTAGAGGGAACCCTCTCTATTCTTGGCCACACCCAATTTGGATTCTTTTTGAGATGCCATCAAGGAACAACATTATCCCATGGGGAACTATGAGGACAAGTACATATAATGGACTACATTGTGGCAGCAAAGGTATCAAGATGTGCAAGAGATGATGAATATGTTCCATACCCTATGCCCAAATTTGGGTATAATAAAATTAAAGAAAAAATTGGTGTTGAAGTACTGCAGATGTCTGCACAGATACATTCAGGAGGAAATGCTATTCCTCGACATCTCCTCGCTTGGTGTAGCATAGCAGTATGATGCTAAGATTTAGCAGAAATTCAAACAGAAGAAGCAAGAATTTGGATTTGTAAATTAGAAGCAAAGGAAAGGTGCCCCCAAAACGTAGAACAAAGGAAAATCCAAAGCGGGGTGGCCCAGGACAACTCGACAAAGCCGCAAGAAAAGAACAAAAACATGAATAGAAAGGACATGAGAAAGTGGTGTGAGTTCCATAAGATCTCCACTGACAACACAAGTTAGTGTTAGGAAAAGAAGTCACTGGTGGACAAGCTAAAGGCTTCTGAATCAGATGCATTCTCTGACTCTAAATTAGAACCCAACAAGGGAAATTCGAAAGGGAAGAATATTATTTATGCAGAGCACAATGCCATTGTTTCCAGCATGAATACCTAGAAGGAAGAACTGGAAGATCTAGAGGAGGGGGAATGAATCTTCCATTCCCATATGTGGGTAAAGGGTTCCCCACTGCAGTTCATTGTTGACAACGAGAGCCAAAAGAGCCTCATTTCAACAAAGGTCCTGAAGTAGTTGGTCTTGATGACCATAGCACACTCACAACCCTACACCATTGGATGGCTTCACCAAAGATGGGATATTTATGTTAGCCAACAGTGTCACCTTTCCTATAGCATCAAGAACTTCACAGATGATGTATTATGTGACATTGCTCCTCTTGATGTTTCTGATGTGTTATTAGGCCAACCATACTTGTGGAAGTGACATGCCATGTATGAGTGTAGGCCTTGATTTTTTATTATACTTTGGGAAATAATTTATACAGGATACCAGAGGTAGCACCACCTATTTCTATCTCTTTGGTTATTGCAAAATATTACAATAAGCTCATTTCAAAAACCGATAAATTTGTTTTCCTGATGATCTGCCCTCATGGCAAGAAGAAGATTGTGGCCACGACCTCCAGACATGGCTCCTCCACACGACAAAAATAGATGGAAAATGTCATGGAGGAGTATGAGGACATCTTCACCTCATCTGTAGGCGTGCCTTTGCACTATCAATTCAAGCACTCCATCGATCTGACCTGAGGTGCACCACTTCCGAATGGACCAATCTATCACATATGTTATGGAGAATGAAAAAATCAAGAGGAAAATTCAAGAGCTGCCATGGAAAGGTCACATCTGGTCGACTTCATCACCTTGTGGGGGACCGATCGTGTTGGTGCAGAATAAGGATGGGACTTGGAGGCTTTGTATTGACTATTAGGTGTTAAATAATATCACTTCTCAGAATATGTACTTGATCTGATGGATTGATGACCTTTTGGATCAACTCAAGGGGGAAAAATATTACAGCAAAATCAACTTGAAGTCTAGGTATCACCAGGTACCAATCAAACCCTTTTATGTGTGGAAAACTGTCTTCAAATACAAGGAGGGCCTTTTCTAATGGCCAGTCATGCATTTTTGGTTGATGAATGCTCCTGCAACCTTCATGAGGCTGGTGGATGACATTTTGCAGCCATACACCATGATACGAATTTATGCAGGAATGCAACAGAATTCACATATAACCATAAATACCAAGATTAAGTGTAAATAACACTTCATTTCATTAATATCAAAGAATTGAAATTTGTTTACAGACATGATGGAAATAAACTAGCTAGGGCGTTGGTAACTTATATCTGAGAAGAGATTTGGCAGCTACATGCCTCTCAAATCCCCATTACAGCGAGGATCAAAGGCCTATATATTTTTGAGAAACAATGGAAAACCCTAAACATCCAAAAGCCTAACCCTAGGATATGAAAAGCCAAATTAGAGGCCCCGCGGGGGTAAATTGGTACATCAATTTCATGGGGTCGTAACTTTGCTATACTATCTCTGTTTGACACACATGATACATCGTTAGAAATATCTATCCAAAGAATAAAAATACTGAAAACGAATGTAGATTCTGGAACATGCCTGTATTAGCCAGAGGTTTCATGCCAAAAAAATGTCATTCAGGGCCTCAAAACGGCTCTGGAAGTTCAAGACCCAAAAAACTACCAAAAATATTAAATTTTGCTACAATTAAGGAAACTGAAAGATTGAAAGATACAATAGTGGAGTTCCAAGTGGAATAGGCGGGTGGAAACCAATATCCACTTATATCACACCAAATCATTTGTATTTTTGTACTTTGATGGCATCCTGATCTTCAAGAAGACTTGGGAAGAGCGCCTCCACCACATCCGATAGGTCCTCCAAACACTGCGACAACACAAGTTATGTGTCAATTTTGAGAAGTGAACTTATGGCATAAACCGGGTTCAGTATATGTGATACATTAT
Organism: Pinus albicaulis; assembly: GCA_034641835.2. Classification (NCBI taxonomy): domain Eukaryota; kingdom Viridiplantae; phylum Streptophyta; class Pinopsida; order Pinales; family Pinaceae; genus Pinus; species Pinus albicaulis. Next base: position 1,365,596,240 of record CM076570.1, read on the forward strand.
CGATGAGTGGGAATTTCATGTGGATCCAGCCAATATCCAAGTCATTCGGGATTAGCCAACCCCATCCACTCTAATAGAGCTCCACAGCTTTCTGGGTATTGATAATTTCTACTGCAAGTTCGTTTTAGGATTCTCTCATATTACTTGGCACTTGAGTCAAGTTACCAAGGGAGTAGCGAAAGAAAATTTCTTTTAGTATGAGTCTCAACAAAATTCATTTGTAGAGTTGAAACATCGCCTCTACTCTGCACCAGTGCTCACATTATCAGACTTGCAACAACCATTTGAGAACGATACATATGCCTCCAACTATGCTATTGGGGAATTTCTTACTGAGTAGGGGCATCCGATGGAAGATCATAGTGAGACACTTTCCGACACAGTGCAAAAGTATCACATTTATGACAAGTAGATGTATTCCATTGTGTAGGCTTTCTAATAATGGAAACATTACATTTTGGGAAAGAAACTGTCATCCACACATAAAACCGACCCCTGCAACGCATACAAACAGAAGAGAAGTTGTAAAACGATCAACATCAAAAGTGGTCCACATACTTGCAACAGTTTCATTTGAATATCAAATACAAGAAGGTCATAACAAATAATGTTTCAAACTGCCTCAGCCGACCACTGATCATGGCACTAACCACCATGCTCAACTCTTGTGGGCATGAGACTTTCGATTGGCTGCTTCTCTATGAGAGCGATCCGAAATTCACCCACACACATAGGACTGTAACAAATCTACTTACCCTAAATATTTTGTTGAATTTTCTTCACAGTTCATTCCATCTCGTGCAACACATCACGTCCAAGAATCAACTTATCTTCTGGTTGATGCCAACTAAGTTTCGTGTGGCATTTTCTACCATATAATTCTTCAAAAGGACTCATCTTAATTGAAGCTTGATAACTATTATTATACGCAATTACTGCCAGACGCAAAAAAACTTCCCATCTTGTAGGTCTGTCCATCACATACATGCGCAACATGTATTCTAAAATCTGATTAGTTCTTTTAGTTTTCCCATCTATTTGAGGATGGTAAGCTGTACTAAAGTTCAATTTTGTACCCATTCCTCCAAATAGAGTTTTCCAAAAGGTTGAAGGAAATTTTGCATCTCTGTTAGATATAATCATTTTTGGAATTCCATGTAATTTCAAAATTTCTTTCATGAATACATTGGCTACTTGATCTATGCCAAAATTATAGTGTACTGGTAAAAAGTGTGTTGCCTTAGTTAATGTGTCTACAACCACCATTATAGAGTCATGTTGATACTTTATTCTAGGCAATCCAGTAATGAAATATATGGAAATCACTTCCCATTTCCATTCTGGAATAGGTAGAGGGTTCTATGATCGTGCAGGATGTTGATGTTCCACTTTTACTTATTGACATTCTAAACAAATAGCTAGATAATCAGCCAGATATTTTTTCATACCTTGCCAAAACATATTATTCTTTAATGCTGAAATCAAATTTTGATAACCAGGATGACCTGCATAAGGTATTTTATGATACTCATCTAAAATTTCCTTTTTGAAAGATGTCACATTTGGAATATACAATCTTTGTTTATAGTAAATCAGTCCTTTCTAGTTTTTTGTATATCCTACAACTTTAGTTTTCTGCAATTTTTCTTGCAATTTCACATATTGTTGATCTTGCATCAACACTTCATGAATCTATTCTTCTATTTCAAATTTCACACTACTTCTTACATTGGTCAAAACTTGATGAGAATTCCTAATCAATGCATCAACAATCTTATTTTATTTTCCTTTAATGTGTTTGATTTCCATATCGAACTCACTAAGAAAAGATAACCATCTAGCTTGTCTAGCATTTAAATCTAGTTGTGTAAAGACACATGTAAAGAAGTATTTCAGACTTATGTGATCTATCATTAGTATGAACTTATTTCCCAACATATAATGTCTCCACATCTTCAATGCATGTATCATGACACCTAGTTCTAAGTCATATATGGTATAATAAAGTTCACACTTGTTCAATTTTCTTGACTCATATGCTATTAATGACCTTTCTTGCAACAATACTCCTCCTAACCCCTCCACACATGCATCTGTACACACTACAAATTCCTTGTTTGGATCAATAGTTTTCAATATGGGAGCAGCAGATAATTTCAGTTTTAAATGTTCAAAACTAGTTTGACAGTTTGTTGTCCATTCAAATTTTACTCCTTTTTTTTTCTGCAATGAAGTAATAGGATAGGCTAAGGCTGAAAATCCTTCAAAAAACCTACAATAGTATCCAAAAATACGCATAAAGGATCGTATGGCTAGTACATATGTGGGTACATGCCAATTCATTCTTTCTTGTATTTTCTTTGGGTCTACTGCTAAGCCATACTTTGAAAACACATGACCTAAATAGTGAATTTTATCCTTGTAGAATTCACATTTACTGAGTTTTTCATATAATTTATGTTCTCAAAGTGTTTGTAGGACTATTCTTAGATTTTATTTGTGTTCTTCTTCATTTTTGGGGTACACTGAAATGTCATCAATGAACAATAGTAAAATATTGTCTAAATACTTGTGTAGTACACTATTCATTAAACACATGAATATAGTGCATTTGTAAGTCCAAAGGGTAGGACTACAAATTCATAGTGTCCATATCTAGTCCTGAATGTTGTTTTGTTGATGTCTTCATCTTTTACTTTGAGTTGGTGATATCCTATTCTTAAATCAATTTTTGAGAAGATAGTAGCTCCTCTCACTTGGTCAAACAATTAATCTATCCTTGGCAGAGGATATCTATTCTTAATAGTTAAATTATTCAGTTGTATGTAATCTACACACATTATCAATGTGCCATCTTTCTTTTTAATAGAGAGCAATGGGGCTCCCCAAGGAGACACACTTGGTCTAATGTACCCTATGTCTAAAAATTCTTGCAATTGCAGTTTCAGTTCTAGTAGTTTAGGAGTACTCATTCTATAGGGTTCTCTAGAAATAGATGTAGCTCCTGGTACTAGTTCAATTTAAAAATAAATTTCTCTTTTAGGGGTATATGGGGGATTTCCTCTGGAAATACATCCTTAAACCCTTTGATCACTAGTAATTTTTCTATAGCCTCCTTTCATTTTTTTGTCTCAAATATTCCACTTGTACAACATACAATTGACAACATTTTCTTGTTGTCCTTTTTAGTTGCAATGCAGAAATTTGTCTGATAGATATTGGTTTTGGTTTTCCTTTCACTATCATAACTATTACTTCAATATCTATAAAATGCACTTTTTTATCTAAGCAATTTACTATTTCTTTCTGATTCTCTAACTAGTCCATTCCTAATAGTAGGTCACATGATCTTAGAGGCAGGATATTTAAATGAATCTCAGTTTCATATCCATTTAAATTTATAGCAATTTTTGGGAGTTTATGGGTCACTTATCTTTTTGTTCTTGTAGCTAAAAGCACTAACCACACCTGTTGAAATTTTTCTAATATTAAATTACAATTTTACACGAACTGAGGATTCACAAAACATAAATTTTCTCCTAGGTCTATCAAAACATAAACAAATTGTTCAACAATAATACCTTCAATTTATATCATCGTTGATTGGTGTTCAGCTTGGCGATCTTCAAGTGAAGCAATGATCCTAGGAATTTTTCGAGCAATGTCGTTTACTATAGTTTCCTCTCGTAATTCTTGAATGTTCTGAATGGTTTTGTGATGATAGTCACGTAACAGATGAGGTTGTCCACATCCCCAACACTTTAAGGTTTCTTTCATTTTAACGACACTTTTCTTTTTGTTGTTTGCATCCATTTTCTTAGACCCAGTATGTGATTGTGCTGGTTGGCTTTCTCCAATTTTATTAAATTTATTCCTTCGGTGGTTTTTCCCAAAAAATTTAAGATATGTTGGTTTTACTTTTTACATTTGAGTCACCCTTCCCATTCTCTTTATTTTTCCAACTTTTCAGCTAATCATTTCTTCCTTTAAACTACTAATGGCATCGAATCTCTTTACAAACAACTTCATCCATTGTTTTTAGATTTTCAAATTCAATTATCTCTTCATAGATATTAGGTAGGCAGTTTAAAAATCATTGTACCTTGGCCTTTTATTCTATGATATAAGGTACATAGCGAAGAAAGATAGTGAATTTGGTAAAAAACTCATCAATTTTGATCTATCGCAATCTCAACTCATGAAATTCTTTGGATTTATCATCATACTACCTCTCATTTAGGTATCTGGACTTAAATTTGGCTTGAAAGTATTCCCAGATAATAGTTTTTTCATCGAGTACATGTACCATTTTTATTTCTTCCCACCAAAGGGTGGCTTTACCCTATAATTGGTAAATTTCCAATCTGGCTTTTAGGTTACTTCTGTATTCATATACCTGGAATTATTTAACCATGTTCAAAAGGCAAGCTTCTGCATCCTCTTCCTTTTCACCATCAAAAGTGGGAGGTTTGATTTTTTGAAAATTTCCTTGCAATTTCTTTTTTTTTCTGGACTAATGTCCAGATCCTTCCCCGCCCTCAGACACTTCTGTGTTGGTTTCAACTTCTTTCTTCTTTTTTCCATGGTCTTCACTTTCATGACTAGACTGCGAGGTCAATTCCCGTATCAACCTCTCTTGCTCATGACTGGCTTGCAACAATTGTTCATTGTTAGTCCTTAACTGAACCATTTATCGTTGCATATATCTTATCATGTCTAGCAATTGAGAATTTTTATTTGGTGGATTTCCCACACCCCCCAGATCCACGTACATCTCTCCTTCTTCATTCATAATAGTAGCTTTACTATTTCTTCACTTCAATCACTATACACATAAATTAATTAGTACATAATGTTCTGTAAAAAAAAAAAAAATATTTTCTTATATTTCACAACAACATATTTTTGGGTTTGTATGTGTGGGGACACATAGGCCCAATGTTTTCAACATGGGATTTGATACCATTTGTAACAAATCTACTTACCCATTTTTTTTTATAACATTCAACTGCTTTTGATATCATTTAATTAGTTTAATTTCGTCATTGCACAACCTCTTATAGATCATTACATAACCTCTTCCAGAATTTCCTTAAAGGATTTAATTTTTGTCTTTAGTATCTTCATTAAGCTATAATTATATTCAGACCTATGAATATAATTACATACATACTAATATAATTATATCCATACATTTCTTCCTTTAATGTATTAATAACTTCTACTCCTCTTCATGGCATACATACATTTATTTCAATGTATATTAAAGTATACCTTTTTAATAGTTTTGTTACTATTACATTATCAACATCATGATTTTTTTCTCTATAAATTTCCTGAAATCTACACTTATAGTTATGTCCTTTAATATTATGAAATCTAACTAATATTAAATTTACCTACTAGGACATATATCCATACATCCTAAATCTACTTATTAGTGTTATTATAATTACCACTACATATATCACACTTCGTTTATTTTTAATTCTTATGTAGTATTTCAAACATGTGTAGAGATATGTGAATTAATCCCATTGAGGTTTCATTCCTATACAACATTCCCCTAATTCATTTTCTAACACAGTTAGACTATAACTATTATTCGAATTGGAACATGTATATTATCTATTTCCATAAACTTAACAACATGATTTCACAGACTTTACATTAGAGGATTTGGCTTATGTGATTAGAGTGTGGATCCTTTTATGGTTGTACACAACTCTTCAATGCCATACATTTTCAGATGTAACGTATCTACTTCGACCATGCTTCTATTAAATGATACTTATCTCCAATTAATATTTTATGACAGATTACCCGACAATTATTTAAAGTTTCCTTCATTCGATGCTATCATTGATTAGTTTGATCTAACATAACTTATGTTGGTCACATGGGTATATTAATTTTGTTAACAACTGTCGGTTAGATCTCTCGTCATTCAATGCTTGATATCATTTCATATTCATTCCCATCAGCGAACTTGGTTAAGGTTAATTTCTTTTTATTTCCATCATTTTAATTTTCATTTGGCCCTTTTCCTTATGAGGGTTTTAGCTCTAGTTATTTATTGTCATGTTGGAAACGTGAATGGCTTCCCTCTCCCTATATTTCCTCACAGTCGAAATTTCCAATTCAGGAAATATCATGCGCACATTTATTTTTCTATGCATTTTATTTAACTTTCATTGATTTTTACATAACTCATTTTCCTTTTTTAATTTTTGAGTTATCCCCATTGTATATTCAAAAATTTATCCTTTGTTCTGCTTGGAGGGTGAAAGACAGAGGAGGTTTTCTAAAGAAACGTTCACAACAGACCCATAAGGTAATACAAGGTTCCTCGAACAGAAGGTAAGTCATGTAACTCTTACCATAGTCACACGTGTCCCTTCTTCTACATTTACTTACGAAATTGCGACTTCTGTCTTGGCATTGATATTTATCAATTTACCGAATAATATCAATATTCATATTTTAATTTCTGGCTCTGCGTTGTAAATTTGAAGTCAGTATTCAAGATTATACAAACAAATGTACGATTAATTTGTCTTAATGTTTTTCCCACAATTTCCATATTATTTTTTTGAGTTATGAAATTCGTTTGGGTTTTCCCGAATTGATAAACTCATCTTGATTTCTCAGCCATTTCATATTTAATTAACACACTCTGTATTCAATTTACCATTTATAATCAAGGTTTTCTCATTCTTATTTATGAGTCTCGTTGTTGTTTTCTTTACAGAGATAAATTGAATGGTTGCATTCAAAACTCAAATTCCACAACTTGATAGTTTTACAATCAACTAATTCCTATTGTATTATGAATGTATAATTGTTTCTCTATACAGGTACCTATCTATGTATCATGGTTTCATGGTTATTTTTCAACATATGATGTAAGTAGATGTATGTATATTTCCTAATTTAGGAATTTGTACTGTTGGAGTATAAAGTGGTTTGAGTATAAAGTAAGTTAATTGTACAGAATAATATTTTCTTGATTTAATGGCATAAATCAATTCAACTGTATACATCTCTACTTCTTCTTTGTTAGAGAAATAACTAGGTATTTATATTGTTCACTACCATGTTTTTCCTGACATCTTTAGAATATTAATAATCCTAATGATGTATTTTATATATTATAGTAGTTAACATAGAACTAACAACAAATTTAAACCCTTCTAATTGGGTTAAGAGATTCCATTTGTTGGTTATTTAATTGAACTAGTCCGTGTAACTTTTAGAGAGAATTTAAATATACCTTCTATAGTTATTTTTCTATTAAATACACATGACACTTTATTCCCAAATAATAAAATAACCTATCACATAGATTTATAATTCAAGATACACAATTTTCAGCTTAAATTCATAACTAATCACGGTAAATCTTATTCAATCATCATCATAATAACATAATCATAAGACAAAATTTAACAACTGTGCATACCAATTCTGGTAAAGACTATTTGGCACCCAACCTTGAGATTAATCCATAGCTCTCCTCGAGCAGAGACCAATTCCTCCAAAGTTTAGAAAACCTCTTTTCTACCCAGGAATGGCTTATTTAAGCTTGCTTTCCCTCAACATGTTTCCATAACTGTGTCTAGTTAAATCAGGATGTTGTTTTCCTTTAGCCTAGGCTTTACTTTTATTTTTTCCACAAAAGCTCTTTAAAACTAGATTTTTCCTCTTTCTACTTTTATTTTACCTCTTCTCAGGAAATTTCCACTTTACTGAGGTATCTTTTAGATTTTTATCTCCAATCTAATATATTTATTTTATTTTATTTTCTCTAAGTATTTTTGGAGATTTTGGGAAAGTCTTTGGATTTAATTCCATCCTCATGGACTTGAAATCATACACTCCAATTTACTCTAGTATTTGCACAATAATTAAATTTCCACATTTATTAAATTTAAAAATTATAATATGTCCACATATAGTTTTCCCTTAGCTCCACTTAACCTTTAGGATCTGCAACTGTCTAAATAAAAGTAGTAAAATGGGGATATTACAAGGACGATCTTGGAGGGTAAGCAAGTTCTAGTTTTTCATCTCTAGGATGCACTGCTATGTCATCTAGGACACCTTTGTGTTCCTTCAGGTGAGTGTGCTAAGATGATTTAGGAAGCGCAATAAATTCATGTCACTGGGCATTTCGGGGTCGAGAAAAAAGTGGCAGTACTTCACAAGTATATCTATTGGTCGAACCTTCAACATGATGTTGGGATGTACATAAGATCTTGCACTATCTGTGTTGTTGCCAAGCCGACCATCAAGAGGCAAAGCCTCTAAAATTCGATGACTACCCCTAGTTGACTTTGGTAATCCATCTCCATGGATTACATGTCGGGCCTTCCTTCTACTAAGCATGGCAATGACTATTTTTTCTCTCGTCAACATATTCTCGAAGATAGCGATTATGGAAGCCTACAAGCAGAATATCACATTAGAAGCCACTACTAAACTCTTATTTGAACAAGTGTTGCTACACTTTGGGATCCCACTGTCGATATCTCAAATCGAGATAGTAGGTTCCTTAGTAAATTTTGGTCCAGCCTTTGGTCAATGATGGACACCAAGCTTAGCAATTCCGCAACTTTCCATCCCCAAACTGATGCCTAAACGGAGGTTGTCAACAGGATGATCATACACATTTTGCGCATATACGGACATGGGATGAGAGCCTCTCCTATGTACAACACAACTATAACTAGGCTCTCCACAGCTCAGCCAACCACAACCCCTTTCAGATGGGATTGGGATTCCAGCCACTATCTTCCATTAACATAGTCATGTTAGTTGTGGCTACTGAGTAAGATTCGGCTCATGTCCAATCTGAAGCTGGCAAGGAGAACAAGTTCATTGAGCATATTAAACACATCCTCCAATGGGTTCACGACATATTTATAAGAGCCAATTATAAGTACAAGAAGTGACATGATCAACGTTGGGTGCCAGACAACTTCCAGGTGGGTGATAAACTATGGCTTCATTTGTAGAAAGAACGCTTAACCGGAGCCCATCGGAAACTCACACCACTCTGTTAGGGGCTATTAGGTCCCTATATTACTAGTATAGTCCCTTATTGTTGTTAGTGTAACCCCCTTATTATTATTATTGTACCCCTGTAACCCCCATATTGTTAATATTGTGCCCTTAAATTATTATTTTTAGGTTGGCTAGCATTACATTGTGGCCCCATGGACTCTTATATATAGAAAGGAGGTTTTGTAATTTGTATCATCCAAGAATTATTCATTCATGTAATGTATTGGAGTTTTCCCCCTTGAAGTGGCTTATTTCAAAGGCATTGATATCTATTTTCCTCTATTTTTGGAGTTGGTTTCACAACAAATGGTATCAGAGCTTTGGATTCTAGGGTTTCGCTGCTCCAAACAAGTCATCGTGGCCTTTTCGCTATAACGTTTTTTCTATGAAGGTTAAGAAGCTCAAATTTTTAGAGTACGAAGTCAAAATCCTGAGGAACCTCATCGTAAAATTTCAGAGCTTGGTTAGCAATATTTTTGGAGATATGATCTATGGAAGTTAGGGCTTTTTGCAGGCTCCTGAATTTCACTTACATAGGTCATCGCAAAATTTTCGCTATAACTATTTTCCTACAAAGGTTCAGAAGTGGAAATTTTTAGAGCACGAAACTAAAATCCTGAGGAAAATTTTCGCAAAATTTCAGAGCTTAGTTCGTAATATTTTCAGAGATATAATCTATGGAAGTTAGGTATTTTTCAGGCTCCCGAATTCCATCTCAAAGAGGTGATCGTGGGAAAATATTCATAACTCTCTCTCTGAGCATCGGATTGGAATTAAGTAAAAAGTGGCTGGAAGTACACTAACTTTAGTTTCCTATCTATAAATTTTAGAGCCAAAGGATAAAACAGTGACACGTGGCAAGTCATACAAGTTCCCTCTACTGAACCAGTCCATAATTAGGTCATTGTGGGAGATTGGACATAGCTTTGCCTTGAAGAATCCAAATCAAGTCAGACCTATGGCATTTGAAAGAAGCTTCATAGGATTACTACAGGGCTGAATTTTAGATATTGAGGATTTGTAAGTATAGAGATAAGTCAATTTGAATATCGAGCTCCTCAAAAGTGAGTAAAAGGTGTGTATTTTTTTTTCGAATTGCATAAGTCTTGTTTGAAGAATCAAGTTGAATTGATTCCAAGGGCATATTGTAGAATATATATTAGTATTGTATTCTCATGAAATGGCTCCTAAAAATAATTCAACACCCATTAAGCCTTTAGAAGGCTCTACTATGACTCATGAACATGAAGAATGGAAACATGACATATCAAAATTACAAGAGCAAGTGAAACAAATTTTCTTCTCGCAAGGAGAAACAAAAAATGGCATGGAAGTTTGAAGAAAGGAGTGGAATCTAAGATGGATGGTTTGAAGAAAGGCATGGAAACTGAGATGGATGGTTTGAAGAATGGCATGGAAGCTGGCATGGAACCTAAGATGGATGACATGGAAGTTAAGATGGAAAACATGAAGAATGATCTAAAAGCAGACATGGAAGGTTTGACAATGTTGATACAATAAATGTTTCCTAATGGTGAAAAGATAGTAGAGGAAACTCATTATGAGAATAAAATAAATGTTAATCATGATTTCATAAACTCTAATGTTGGAGGGAAGAACCACCATATTCCAAAAATGGATATGAGGAAGTTTGATGTAAAGGATCCTGTAACATGGATACTACAGATGGAGCAATATTTTGATCTCAATAATGTGCAAAACACACAAAAGGTACGCATTTCAACTTTACATTTAGAACAAAATATATTTATATGGTATCGATGGCTTTGCTCCCGGGAAAAAATTGTCACTTGGTCAATTTCTATGGAGGAAATGATAGCACATTATGAGGATACAAATAGCAACACTGTCTTTAGCCAATTGATAAATCTCAAGCAAAAGTGTTCAGTGGGGGACCACATTGAGGACTTCCAAAAATTGAAAATAAGGGTAATTGATATTCCAGAGGAACATAGGATTGATCTCTTCATATGTACTTTAAAGGATAACATCCAACATGAAGTTCACGTTTTGGAACCTGATTCCTTGGAGAAGGCATTAAATTTGGCAAGAAAAATTGAATGTAAAATTATGGCGACAAGGAAGCCTACCACTCACTTCTATAAAGATGGAAGTGTTTCTACTCCTAGATTTCGACAACCTACAAGTTTAACACCACAACAACTGGAAGAAAAAAGAGAAAAAGGGCTTTGCTACAGTTGTGATAGAAAATACACTAAAGGTCATAAGTGTTATGAGAAGAAATTATTTTACATAGGTTGTGAAGAGGGAGAAGAAAATGAACAAGAAAAGGATATACACTAGGAACCAACCCTAGAAGAGGAAGAAATGAGTCTGACCATATCGTGTAATGCATTGGTAGGAATTACCACTCCTCAAACTCTCAAGGTAGAAGGACATATCAAGAAGAAACATATAATAGTGTTGATTGATTCAGGTAGCACCCATAATTTTATACATTGTAAGGTAGCCAAGGAATTGAATTGTTTCCTATACCTAGCACTAGAATGTCAAGTGATGGTTGAAAATGGAGGAAATATAAATTTCTTTGGAAAATGCCATAATATCAAGCTAACCATGGGGGAATATGTATTGAATAGTCCAATTCTTTCCATTCCTATGGGAGGTGATGATGTTGTATTAGGAGTACAATGGTTACAATCTTTGGGGATGGTAGCTTTTAGTTTTCAAGAACTTTTCTTGAATTTTTTTCAGAAGGAAAGGAAGTCAAATTACGGGGTATGCGGCAGGTAAACCGGGAAAGATAATAAGCTCTAATGTCATGAAAAAGCTTCTAAAGAAAGAACGACGAGGTGTAATTGCACAATTATGCTCACTAGAAGTTCTAACATCAAAATCATCTATTTCTGCAGATCTCCAAAAAATCTTGGACAATCATTCCAAGGTGTTTGAAACTCCCAAAGGACTCCCACCTTCTCGTGATCATGATCATGCTATTCATTTGGTTCCACGAAGTGTTCCTCCAAACATCAGGCCTTATAGATATCCTTATGTCCAAAAGAGCGAAATTGAACTTATGATTGCAAAAATGTTAGAGGCAGGTATAATTCAACCTAGTCAAAGTTCTTTCTTTGCTCCTGTAGTATTGGTACACAAGAAGGATGGATCATGGCGCATGTGTCCGGATTATAGGGAGCTCAATAAGATCACCATTAAAGATAAATTTCCCATTCCTGTGATTGATGAATTATTGTATGAATTACATGGAGAAATTTATTTTACCAAGTTGGATCTTTGTTCACGATATTATAAAATAAGAATGAAGACTGAAGATATTCTGAAAACAACATTTCAAACTCATGAGGGTCATTGTGAATTTTTCTTCATGCCTTTTGGCCTTACCAATGCACCTCCTACGTTTCAAGGGTTGATGAATTCCATTTTCAAACCCTTCCTTAGAAAATTTGTGCTAGTATTTTTCGATGATATACTAATCTACAGCAGGTCTTGGAAGGATCATGTTCAACATGTTGACAAGGTGCTCCAACTATTGTAGGAGAAACAATTATATGCAAAAAAATCCAAATGTTTCTTTGGAGTACAAGAGGTGGAATATCTGGGTCATATTGTATCTCATAAGGGTGTTAAGGTAGACTCTAACAAAATTAGAGCCATTAAGGAATGGAAAGGCCCCACAACCATAAAGAAGTTGTGAAGATTTCTTGGGTTAACAGGGTATTATCGCAAGTTTGTTAAGAATTATGGGAGAATAACAACACCTTTAACAATAGTATTGAAGAAAGATGCATTTTCATGGACTCCTGAAGCAATTAAGGCCTTTGAAAATCTTAAAGAAGTAATGTGCCTAGCACCGGTCTTAGCTACGCCAGATTTCACAAAAACCTTTATTTTGGAATGTGATGCCTCAGGAAATGGAATTGGTGTTGTTTTAATGCAAGAAGGAAGACCCATTTCTTTTGAAAGTCATCTAATCAAAGGAAAGTATTTACAGAAACCTATTTATGAGAATGAAATGTTAGCAATACTGCATGCACTAAATAAATGGCGAACTTACCTAATGGAAAGACACTTCAAGGTAAAAATTGATCATGATAGTCTTAAAGACTTTTTGGAAAAAATATTATCTTCAGAAGAGCACTAAAAATGGGTCACAAAGATTTTGGGTTATGACTTTGAAATATTCTGCAAAAAAGGGAATCTAAATGTTGTTGCAGATGCACTCTCAAGAAAGAATGATGGGGTGGAAGCATTGCTTTGTGCCATTTCTATTATCGAACCAGATTGGATAACCGAAGCAAGAGATGAATGGAAGAAGGACGAAGTGTGGTTGTGCTCAGTGCATTAAAACTGCAAGATCGGTTAAATACGATACATTTGGTTGAAAAATGGGTCTGTAATTTCGTCATTATATCTTTGTGCATTCAATAAGCAAAAATTCTTTCGAGTGCACTTCTCCTTTAGGGAGGACACTCGAGATTAGGAGGACACTCGAGGATTTTTGAAAACTTCACTGCCAGTGAAGAAAGAATTTTGGATGACCTTCAAAATGAAGTATTCAAAAGTTTGTGGCGGAATGTTTGGTTTGCTAATCGAATAAAGTTGAGAAAATTAAGACCTCAGGTCTTCTACAACCTTTATCCATTCCAAGTCAACGTTGGGAGGAGATTTCAATGGATTTTATCACAGGTTTACCTAAGTATGAAGGAATGAATGTCATCATGGTGGTAGTTGATAGGCTTACCAAGTATGCACACTTTTGTGCATTATCTCATCCATTTAAAGAAAGTATTGCTGTTACTACATTTATAGACACAATTTGAAAGCTACATGGAAACCCAGGGGTTATTGTGAGCGACAGAGATCCCATTTTTACTGGAAATTTTTGGACAAAGTTATTTTCTTGTTTGGGTACTCAATTAGCTCATAGCACATGTTATCATCCTCAATCTGATGGTCAAACTGAGATAGTAAATAAATGTTTGGAAGGATATCTTCGTTGTTTTGTATCTGATAAATAAACACAATGGGTCAAGTGGTTACCTCTCACTGAATGGTGGTATAACACTTCCTTCCATACTGCAGCAAAAATGACCTCATTTATGGAACTTTATGGATATAATCCACCATCCATCACATCATCTTTAAGGGAAAATTTGAAGGTTAAAATAGTGGAAGATCACATCAAGCATGAAAAAGAAGTTCTCCAACTCTTAAAGGATAACCTGAATTTGGCACGAAATCAAATGAAACAATAGGCAGATCAACATCGCAACAAGAGAATTTTTGATGTAGGAGACTGGGTATTTTTATGGCTACAACCATACAAAAAAATTTCCCTTAAGAAAGCTAAGAAGGATAATAAATTATCGCCAAAGTACTATGGTCCTTACAAGGTGTTGCAAAAGATTGGTACTATGGCATATAAAGTGGAGCTTCCTGCTTCTTCACGAGTGCATCCAATTTTCCATGTTTCATGCTTAAAGAAGGCTATAGGTGAAAATATTCCAGTTCAAACAATATTGCCAGAACTTAATGATGAAGGAAAAATCATATTGGAACCTTTGGAACCTAAAGCAGTCACGGAAACAAGAACTTGATAGCTACAGAATCGATCAATTTCAGAGTATCTCATCAAGTGGAAGAACTTACCCAGGAAAGATTCTACATTGGAGGATGAGAATTTTATACAGAAGCACCCAGAGCTACTCAAGTGTTGAGGACAACACTTTTTTGAAGGAGAGGGGCATGTTAGGTCCCTATATTACTAGTATAGTCCCTTATTTTTGTTAGTGTATCCCCCTTATTGTTATTATTGTACCCCTGTAACCCCCATATTGTTATTATTGTGCCCTTAAATTATTATTGTTAGGTGGGCTAGGATTACATTATGGCCCCATGGACTCCTATATATAGAAAGGCGGTTTTTTAATTTGTATCATCCAAGAATTTTTCATTCATGTAATGTATTGGAGGTTTCCGCCTCAAAGTGGCTTATTTATAAGGTGTTGATATCTCTTTTCTTCTATTTTTGGAGCTGGTTTCAAAATAGGGGCCTTACACTGTCATCAAGGTGGTGAGATACAATGATTTTGAGCTCAAAATTCCCCCATTCCTTGGTTTGTGCCCAGTATTAATTGTGGATAGGATTCAGCCATACTTCCATCATTACTAGACAAATTCGACATTGCAGAAAAACTCACACTGAAAAAGTTAAATCCAAAATGAATGGAACAAACGGGAAATGATTAGATCATGGGCACATAGCTTAAGAGCGCTCGCCAACAACAGATCCAACTATACCAAGTTCTCAAAGCAGGCCAACTCCTTCACTAGGGCAAGTGGCTGACCAAGGACCAGGTTCAATAGAAATTTCCCCACCTCAATGGGGACCATTACTTCCTAAGGTGGGAGGAATGATATAGGTGGAAATTTTTGGCCACATGCCTATTCTACATATACAATTTCTTTAATTCTCTTATTTACTATTTTTAGCAAATTTTGGGTCCTAAACTATCAGAGAAATTTTGACCCCATAAATCAAGGTTTTTTGAGGTCTGTTGCAGTCCCATAGTCAAAGGCAAGGGACCACAACAAAACTCGTATTCATCATAGAGATATTTCCAATGAGGTATCATACGCACCAAACATATATAATATGACCAAGTTACGACCCGAGGATGTTGGTTGCCCAGCTAACCCCAATAGGACCCATAACGCTTGGTGTTACCTCTCCTCGGGCTATGGTTTTATTTGTTTATAGTTTTGTCTTATTGTTTAATAATAA
Organism: Pinus albicaulis; assembly: GCA_034641835.2. Lineage (NCBI taxonomy): Eukaryota > Viridiplantae > Streptophyta > Pinopsida > Pinales > Pinaceae > Pinus > Pinus albicaulis. Next base: position 1,365,612,093 of record CM076570.1, read on the forward strand.
AAAGGCCCTTGAGCCTCATTTTAACATAGTTCAGAGGCATGTAGCCGCCACATCTCTTCTTAGAGATAAGCTACCAATTCCCTCGCTAGTTTATTTCCATTATGTTTGTAAGCATATTTCAATTGTTTGATATTAGTGAAATGAAGCATTATTTCTACAACATCTCTCTATTGATGTGTATTTATATATTTTATTGTGTTCCTGCATTAGTCCGGACCACTCAATTTCGAAATGAAATGGGCCCAATATTTTTATTTTCTTATGTAGATTTGAACTAAAATGATTATAATAGTTTTGAAGCACAAGTTTGATTCTAGATTGTAATATGTATTTATTTTCATGATTGGCATGTTTTAATGATATTTAAATAGATGGAAAAACTTATCTCAAGTTTTGTTGACTAGTGTTACTATTCATTTTTGTTACATATGGTTGCTTGTTCCATTCTGCACTAGTAATATGACCTATGTTTGTTAAGCCACTTCATCGGGCTATAAAATTAATCAACCTAGAAAACATATCAATATTAAATTTTTCATTACATATTTCCCTACTTTGATATTTGGTTAAATTTGTGTGTGATCCATAATTATTATGTATTATATGGGTCCAAGGATTATGAATGTTTTGTTGCTCATGGAGTTTCTCATAACATAGGTATACAGAATTTTGAATGTGTTCATATACATATGTGAAATTTCTTTATTCTATGGTTTTATTCCTTATCAATATTGAACCTTGATTGATATTTCATTCATTTTTAGGGTTTGTACCTATTAAAATTAATTATACTACCTATGGTTTTTTGCACAATTGATTTTTGGTACCAAAAGTTTTTGATGCATGATATGGTGAAATGACTTGTGGTGGTGCTAGACAGACCTGATGGGATTTGTTTTGAATAAAATATCTATGTTTTTTTATGACATGGAATAACACATATGAGTTTTTAATTTTGGTTTTTGATCACTGCTCACATAATTCATGATTTTCATTACTCAATTTTTCAAGTTGTAGTACTTCTCTAGTTGTCATAGTTATTGTTTGGTACATTTTATACCTCTAGTCATCCAATTCATAGATAGGGGCTTGTCTCCTTGTTCTATGCATTTCATTTCTTCATTTTAGCTTTTTATGTCACTCTGCAAGATGTTAGGGTTTCATACCTCTATTAGTCTTGTTTCACCTCATGTTTACATCGAATCCCAACAAAAATGTTTCTAGTAATCATAATCATGCCCCCTGTTGAAGCCTCGAAAATCACTGCAACAACATTAGGGGATAACCACTCGGTCTAGACCTTAAAGCAACTCCTTTTCTGTTTGGAGTAGTGGCTCTGACTGGTTTAACTAGGTCTAGTTACCTTTTCCCTATCACTATTGGCTTATAATGTATCTTTAACTACCAATAGACAGGGATATCAAATCATTTCTTCTTGTTGATCATGCAAGAGCATGACACTTAAGCTGATTTGGCTTTAGCCAAGCCATAACTAAAATTTTGCCTCTTTCAAAAAAGGACTTAAAAGAATGTAGAACTTAATATAAATGCAAAATTATTCTATAATGCAAGAAAACGAAACTAATCTTAATCCTATCTCAATTAGGTAGATATAGATCTAACCCGACTAAGAGAAAAATGATTAAATGATAAGGATTTAAATATGTCTGGCTTTTAGTTAATGTCAAGCCAATGAATTAATTCAATTAACTGACATTTTTGAATATCGAAACACATCCTATTGAGACTTTTTAGCTGAAATAATAAATCAACAACACTCAGGAACTAATTCACAAAAATGATATTGATTATCATATCAGTAAACCCAATAATTAAACAATAATATGTGTAAATTTTTCACAACACATTACTATTTAATAAATTAGTTTTATAAGACATATTCTGAGTAAATAGTTACTCAGAAACCAGATTTTAATCCATAAGAGCAGAGATACATAACAATATTGAGACAAATTACCCATATCAACAGAAATGCACAAACATGAATAAAATGACACACATTTTTATTATCATAAAAATGGAATTGGTATTTGAAATAATAGTATTAAAAATACCAATTAATTGAATCCATTTCTCTGATCCTGGTCTCCAACAGTCCTTTACATTGCTTGAATTTCTGCTTTCAAAACTAGAGCTTCAAAAGTGCAAACTCTGCCCATCATACATAATTCAAGTTACAAAGGAAAAACCCTCAATAATGTTCAGATCTGAAATTTTCTCTGCTCCCTCCTACAACTCTAAATTTTTATTGCAGAAGTGCTTTTAGAAGTCCAAAATTGAAGAGGAGAGTAGCCTCCTTCTTTATTCTGCAATCTACCATTTATAATATTTTTAAAAGTATTTTTGAGAGGAAAGTTTGTTGAAGAAAATATGCCCAATCTAATTTTATTTGCTCAAAATTCTAATATTTAATTTCTGGAGCATTCTCATTGATTGAAATGTTTTTTCTTCATATTCTCTTCTATTGTTTTCCTACAAAAAGAAATCAAAATAAATTAAAATGTAACAATCAAGATCAAAATTCCATTTTGGCATTAAAAAAAATCCAACCAAATACAATTAAATAAATAATTAATAAGGAAATCCAAGCTTTCTATTGATTTCTGTGATGATTTAATTGACCAAAGATATTATTGATGAATGAATATGCACTTTAGAAGAGGCTTGGGAAAATGAAAATGAAGAAAATAAACTTAGAAAATTGATTTTTTTATTAGAAATTTGGAGCTTGATCTTCTGCCTATTTTTAGACCCAATACGTGACTAAATCTGTTAGTGAAACCTCCTCAGAATTGTTCTCCTTGATTTTCTCTTTCCAATGAGCCATCCTGGGCCTCTTTTTGCCAACTAAAACTCAATCTATGAGCTTCCAAAGTTAATGAGTCAAATCTGACATAATTATGGAAATTCTGTTGCTGGGCTAAAAAAATTAGAATTTTAATTAAAAATCTAATCCTAAATTAGACTCTAATTATCTAATAATTAATTCTAATTTAATTGTTAATTATAAACTAAACTAATTATTTAATAAACTATTTATTCTAATTAATGACTAATTATAATTTAATTATATTTATTATATTCTACATATTAATTAATTTAATTAATTTAAAATTAATTATTTAAATATTAAGTATTAAATCAAATATTAAATTAAAATTAAACTAACAATCCCATTAACTACTAAACTAACACTATACTAACATTAAACTAATATTAAATTAATACTGCACTAACACTACACTATACTAACTTAACACTATCACTACTTCACTCACGTATGAGTGAGTTTGAAACTAATACAAATGACTTATGACAATTACCATTTGACTACTTCACAATCGGCAAAATGAAAGCCATCGGGATTTTTAAAGAATGTATCCTTTGGAAATTCCTAATGCGATGTAATACAAATGACTTATGACATTTACGATTTGACTTCGTTGATTGGTATATTGGGAATGAAGGTCATCGGGGTTTCAAAGAGATGTGTCTATTGAAAATTCCCGATGCGATGTATTAAATTCATTTTTGTATGTTTTTATATATATTTGTTTTTAATATTAAATTTTAATCTAATTAATTTAAAACTTAATGTTAAATATTAGTTTTTTTGTTTTAGTTTTATTTTAATGATGTTAAGTTGTGAAATTATCTAAGGGATGATTTTCCTATCTAAACTACAGCCACTTTGACATTTTGGATTTTCGAGATTAGTAACTTATTTGAAAATTGGAGTAAATTACTGAAACCCAATGCTTCGTGATTTGGCTGTATAAGTGAAAAAAAATGAAAAATATTAGTAATAACTAACTAAGGGTTTATATTTAAAACAAATGCATTATTGAACTAATTTAATTACAAAAATGGAATATTGTACATTTTACGCATTTTTAACCCAGGTAACATAAATGATTAGACTTCAAAGGAGTGCCATTTACAAACCAGTTCACCAAATGAGGCGAAACAAGTATTAATGGAAAGCTTATAAAAAATTGATTTTAACAAAGAAATCAAAATAAGAATCTAAAGAAAATGAAAAATTAATAAAATCGTAGGATAATCAACTTAATAAAAATCCAAAAAGGCGTTTAGCCAAAATTTTTATAGAAAGGGTCCTCATTATTTGAAGTGAACAAGTCAAAAATGGGGGGTTTGTGTTTTACCACATCAATGGCGACATACAGGAGAAGAACGAGATATCTCTGTTTGATATGAATGAGATTTTCCTAAAATTAAAGTAAAAATAATTAAAGAAGAGAAAATTATTTTGGAATGCTTGACTAGGTCGATTAGTCTGAATTAAAGCAAGAATCATCTTACTATAATTTTCTTAAAATTTCTCATAAATTAAAATATTTCATAACTCTATATCAATCCTTAATTAGTTGTAGAGATAAAGCAGGGGTCACTTTACAGCTTAGCTTTTAAAATGTAGTCATTTGTCACAGGTAGAGCCATTGCTACCAACAAACATCTATAGTCTCAACAATGTTACTTTTTAATCATGAATGATTCAGAATCCCATCTATTTAAGAATTATTGACCTAGAGATAAATCCATTTATATATGTTTATTTTTATTTTTATTATTAAGTTCTTAAAAGCCATTGTCCTGGTTTGGTAGCCAGATAGTTGACAATGCCATTCACTGGTTATAATTGGACTGAACAAGCTAGCTCGTGATGAGACCCCTTGTCTTATAATTGTTTGCAATCATAAGCCATGACCCTGGTTTGTTTAGCAGTGTTGGTAAAGTCAGCCTATTTTTCCCCTATGATCATGGTAAGCAGGCTCGTGATGAGACCTCTTATATTTTAAGTTTAAATATATTTTTGGATTACACTCTAGAAAAATAAAATTGTTTTTTAACAGGGGGAATCATTGACTCCTTAAGAGTTCAGACTGACAATTTCAAAGTTAAAAATGCTTTGATGTAAAGTGTCTTTACTTGGTTAAAAATAAATTTTCTTCACTGATAATAAAATTTTGAAAGACTTTAATAAAATATTGAAATCTCAAAATAATTATAATTTTGATGAAAAAGAAATTTCTTAGATTTTATGATACTTCATCAAATTCTCTTGTTTTTTAATCTCTTCCCTAATTATGTCTACCTTTATAATAAGAAAAACAAACCTTATTAAGAAATCTTAAGCAAAAGCTAATAGTAAACTATTAACAATTTTTTTTTTATGTATGCCAACCATAATTAGGTAATAAGAAGGCCTTCCATATAAATCATGGCAGAGTCACCAAAATTAAAACTGAAAACCAAAGGAAAATATTTTTTAAGCTAAAGTGGGAAAAGAAATCAGCAATCAAAAAATAAAAATGAAGAAATTTAAAAGTGGAAAGGAAAATTCTAATTTTGAAACACAAACTCTAACAAGAATGTTTATATCAATGTCTCACCAAAATGAAGTGAAAGAAAATAATCACGTAATTATTCCTTCTTATGTCGAGATTCAGATGAATTATGCTTTGCAGGGTTGTAAATGTTTTAGGCTTTAGACAACAGTGATGATAAAATTCAGCCACAATGAAAAACTTCTATCTGATGTCAATCTTGTTGTTTCAAAGCACCATATTAATTATTTTCTAATAAAAGGAATTCTTTAAAGAAACAAAATAAAGGTTCAAAAACTTCCTAGTGTAGTTGTTTCAACGAAGATTATCGCTACTTATTGAAATAACACCAGGAGAAGAGTATAGGACTTTCAAAATATGGTCTGGCAGATGATTGAAAGCTTTTATGCAGAGCTGCAAAACAGATTTAAATATGAACATAATTTAAAAACAAAACTGAAACTAAAGTACTGAAATGGAAATTAATGAAAGTGGGTACATGAATCTTACCATTGGATAACTGCATTTGATCTTTCCTGAAAGGTATCAATTTCTCCAATATTAGCTGACTTCTTCTTTTAGTTAACATTAAAAACATGAAGAAGTAAAACTAACCAAAATATTATAACCCAAAATCATTATTTATTTTATTTAAACTAAAGCAAGAAGTAAAATGTAAAAAGGGAATGGTTTGTGTTCAAGGGAATCAAAATTAAAACAAATGCATTAGAAATGAGATTGAGAATCTCCACTGATGAATGTTCTCAAAATATTATAAGTTTCATACAAACTTCATGATTTTTGTAAATTGTCTAGAGTTAAGACCAAATTTAAGATAATGAAATTTAAAGATCAAGAGGTCTTGAATTTCATATTTAATTATGGAATTATTTAAAACTGAAATATATAAGATATCAAAATGATTTAAATATGCTGCAAATTTGTCATCAATTGCTTTAGTACCATAGTGGTTACCCAAAATTTCTTTTGAAATATTTCATACAACATAATGCCTTATCAGATGATTCACATTGTATGTTTCTTCACTATGCTTAAAGTTAAATTTTGCAAAATTTCACCTATGTTGATATGCCATATATTGATTAAATGTTAATGGCATAGAGGCATGCATTGGATTCTATCACATCGGAAGTTACAATGACAAATTTTCAATATGAGAACATGTGATGAGAATATATGCGATGAGATGGAGCGATTGCGACATTCAATTATTGTTATATCAAGAATCGGTGAATAGCCGCATTATGCTTTATACTTCGCATATCACACATTGTATATCTCACATCACACATCGCACATCACACATCGTAGATTCGGAATAGTGACATGACTATGAATAAAAATGCGATGAAGCAATTGCGATATCGGCATATCGGAATATAGGACAATAGTCACGTCGGAAATGCCAATATGATTCTTGAGATGGCAGCGATGTGATGGATGATGTGGCTTTTGGCGATCGGAAAAATTAAGTACAAGATGTAATACAACATGATACATCGATATGCGATGAAGAATGAGACCGATAAATTTATTATGAAATTTTAATATCATATCGGATCCGAGACATCGGTGCTTTTAAAATTATACCCCTACCATTATTGCGATTGAATGGACACGATATTTCTTATGAAATTATTTTGAATTTCATATTGGGTCCAAAATTATGTGAACATGACAATATTGGTAAAGTCATTTTATCGAAGATTGAGCAAGAAGGAACATCGGAGATGTATGAATTTTGTAGTATTGGCAATATGAAATGGTCCAATATGAATCTTCCAATACTATTTTAAATGTATATTGGGTTTTCTAATGAATGAAAGCAAAGTTAAAGAATGCTCAAATTCTAATGAATCATAAATAAAATTTCCCTAAACTTCTTGTAAATTTGAAATGGGTTTGCTACCTACTTCAAGTTCTGAAAATAAATGGAAAACTGCAAATGAAATAGGACAAGAATCAGAAAATAAATTAAGGAAAATGGAAAATAAATGAAAATGAACTTGTAAATACATAACTGGAAGGAAATTGTCTGTAAATTTTACCTCATGAATCTTCAAATTCTTTCTTGGATTTATCAAAATTATGGCTTTGTTCAAAATCATCTCATTATTTATTCTAAATTAGAGTGGGAAATCAAGCTAAAGGAAATCAATTATTCATGTTTAGGAAATATGAAATTCATAAAATTCACTAGAAATGAAAATGAAAATATGCTTCCCCTTGATTTGCAACAGTAATTTATTACCTCTGCTTTATTACAATTTAACTTGAGAAAAATCTGTATTGTTATAGTGACTATTCAATAATACCTTTAGTAAATAAATGTGATGTGTATTGTAGCAACAGATAATAAACTAAAAATCAAAATGGGATAAAGCCACTCATTGTGAAAGAAATATCAACATAGATTTGAATGTGTGCACACAGAAAAATGGACACCCTGAAGGTCATTTTAACAAATTTCGAGGAAGATAATATAAAACTAATGTGATTATAGCGAAAGGTGAGACTGACTAATAATAATTGAATTGGAATTAAGCTTATAATAGACAGTCATATATTTCATGAGACAATGAGATCATGAAGCTTATCCTCAAAACTTTTGACAAATAAATTTCAAAAGAAAATCTTGTAAGGACATCTCGAAATGGAGAAATTGGCTTTGAGGTGATCGATGCCAAGTGAAAAATTAAATTCAGTCAAGATATTATTTGGAATAGGTAGAGATGTAATTATGGGTAGAGGTATCGCTGCAAAATACTTTAAAAAAAAAATGGGAAGCAAGAATTAGAAATTTTCTGATGAGAAGAAAATATTTTCTTGAACATGTATATGATATGAGAAGGGTTGATTGCTTGCTTTATTCATATCTACAGAATTGTTGAAAATAAATTAATTACATAAACAAACTAACTACATTAATTCTACTCTTCTTCTAACCATATGCAAGAAAATTACTAAGTATAGTCATATTTACAATGTAACCACTCTCTCATTTTAATTCCTTCATATATACACAGTTCAAATTTTAGTAATAAAAATACAAATCTAATTAAACTAAGAAAAATAATTCTGTAAGTAGAATTTACAGTTATTGTTAGCGACTTATTTACAATCACCTTCTTTTGAAATGTCTTTTCCAATTGAATTCCAATTGGATCATAAAAATCTGGATGGGTTTCTATTAATGATTGGGAAAGGTTCAAAAGTGGCAATAACAGGCCGGATTGTGGGTATGCACTTTTAGATTTAAAGGATTTGATAAAATTGTTAGTGTTATTTACAAATGTTAAACTATTAATAATCTTCCTTGAAGGGAGACTTTCCAAATATTTTTCAAATGAGTTAATGAAGAATGAATGGAAATATATATATTTTTTTTCTGAATATGGCTACTTCTATATTGATACAAAAATAGTGTTACATAGAGACCGAAGCCTCAAGAGTTCTAGCCCATTGCTGCGACATTCTTACTTTGCAGGCTGATAATTGATCATCAAAACATTTAGGAGGTAGACCATGAGAGCTTTGAAGAGCAGTGATACTTCTGTTCCTAAGAAGTGACTGACATCTATGACTGGAAATTGAACAGACCTTGACAGTATGACTCCTATAGAGTAAGCCAGAGTGGCAAGATTTTTACAATTTCGAACCATAACAAAAACAAAAGTGATAGTTCGAGAACCTGTGACTAAAGCATGAACTTGGACATATAGCAGAATATAACTCCCATGCAGGGGAGACCGTCCATGAAGCAAAAGAGAAACCATAAGAACAGTAGCAGAATTAAGCAGATGCATAATACTGTAGATGAACACCTTTAGGCTGACGAAAACCAAAACTCGGGAGCGCAAACTTGGATACACGTTACTGAGCAGAGGGAGGATCTTCCTCAACAATGAGGTAGCCGAATTTGTAAGGATCCTCATCTTCAGGAGGACGATCATCCTGGCGCTCAGGACCGCCATCATTTGGAGCAGAAGGACTTGCCTGAAGGCCCAAGTTGGCTACTTTTCCAGAAGAAACATTCTGCCGGTTATCCGCCTGAGGATTGTTGTGATCTGCCTCCGCTATGGGCTCTAGAGAAGCCTCCGTGGTAGCGCAAACCTGGTCCGAAGAAACCTGTTTAGAGGAGGCTGCCCGAAGGTCAATGGTAACCGTTGCAAGGAGAGAGGTGTTGTTAATGCTGCAGGGGAAATGAAAACGGGCATGGTGAGAATGCGCCCTGGACGACAAGCGAAAGTGCCCAGCGGGATTAAAACGATTACGACCCCTTCCTCGACCTCTTCGCGGAGCAGGAAGACAGAATGGTCCGAATTCAGAAGAATAAGACGAGGAATCGGAGGTGGAGGGAGGGGATCTGCTGATGGCATGCCCAATGGTACCACCACACCTGCAACACATTCTCGGGCGTAAGCGGGGCATGGTTTGATGGACAGGGGGAACAACAAGGGCGGGATAAACTTGCGGGCGACTGGAATCTGAAAAGAACGGGCGCGAAAGGTTACAGGAGGCGCAATTGGAGAAATGGAGGCCTGGCAATAAATCAATGAAATAGTTTAAGACGCAACGAGATCCTGTGCTGGTGCGTGAGCTACGCTCAGCAGCAGAAGGGGTGCAACAAACGCGGAGGGGATTAACACATAGGAAATCTCCAGAGCTCACCATCGCTGAAGTAGAAATGAGTAGGTATCGGGGAGAGAGCTCCCATAAATCTGCATTGAAGAGCCAGACAGTGGCATTTAAGAACAGGAGCATGCGAAGATGAGTGGCGGTGGTGGTGAGCCACGCGCCAACCCACCTGACCAGCTGCTCACAATTAATCACAAAACCCACCCGCATCCGAGAATGAATGGAAATATATTAGATATAATGGAAGATTATTAATTGAATTGGATTGCTGGCTGAATTGTAAAAATACACTATCTTGTTGATACTGCCTTTGAAAAAATAGAAGCAATTGATAAGAGATGAACATCGATTGAAATTGAAATATTAATAGTTTTTTATGTTCATGATTATAATATGAAACTTCAATTTCTTAATAGGGCAATGCATCAATTGAGTGTTTACTATTAAAGTGCTCAATATGCGAGCATAAAGTGTCAAAAAATATATCAGAAAATAAATCCAAATTTGAACAAAATAAATGTGAAAGAAAAAATAAAGTAAAATCACTATTGATACAACTAATGTTATAGCACAATTGGGATTGTTTTAAAATAATTTCTTTCTCACAAGGATTGGCCAGAATAATAGAATTTGAGTAATTGCCAATTCCAACTTGTGAATTAGAAATAAAATTATGACTATGAGCAGGAATGGGAGTTTGATCATGATATGAATCATAAATTTGAATGTTTTCTTGAATGGTGAAATCATAAAGATAATTCACTGCTCCAGAATGAGGATTGGTTGAAATAATTTCTAAATTGAAATGTTCCTCATTCACAGATGTTATTTGAATTTTATCATGAGGATTCTCTTGAGAAGAACATAAATCAACATCCTTAATGTCAGAGTAATTATCATAATGAATTCACAATATTCTCTAGAATTCTCTCTGATTTCATCCAATATATCAAAACAAGGAGGAATAAAAAATTCATGTTCATTAATGGTAGAAGAATGATTAATAATTGTTTCTCTATCTTGATAAAAAATTATTGTTAATTTATTTAAATCGTCCTCTTTATTTTTTGAAATATCATTAATACCAAGAGGGGAAAAATTACCAACATTAAAAATATCAGGATAAAGGGAAAAATGAGAATCAGAAATAATGAATTCAAAAGTTTCTCTTTTCGAGAAACCCTGTGCATTCTATTCACAATAAATTTCAGACTCTAGATCATTTCTTTTTCTACTCATGCTTTCTTGAAGAAGGTTGCTTCGCTACTTTGATTTCGGCATTTGCTCATCATGGAAAAATTCAGAAATTTGTACAACAGTTTGCATGTTATTATTTAATTTGATTGCTGCTTGTACTTGATGATTTGCAATCTGATTTTTTGAATTTACTGTAGAGTAACTTTCAGATTTCAAAGCGGCTCTTTCTCCAAAATTGCTGTTGTTTCCTTCTTGCATTTGATAAGAAATATTTTCTAAGCTTTGTGAGACCACTTCATCATAATTTATTTTCACATCCATATTGTAATTCTCATTTATGTTGGAAGTGATGGAACAAATCTTGAATTAATTTCATATGGATTGGGAATGGAAGGAAGAGAGAAAATATATGCAAACCAATCTAATGATTCTTCTTCCGTAGGTTTATCTTCAACTTTAAATCTTAAGCAATTCAAATGAAATCGAATATTAAAATCTCTAACAGACTCATTTTCAAATCTTCGTAGGTATTCAATTTCATCACATACCTGTTCATAATCATATCCGTCAAATTTACAAATGAAAATTGTAACAAATTGATCCCAGCTGTGAATTGAGTCAACCAAAAGAGTTCTACACCAGTTTCTAGCTTTTGCCGCGAATGTGATAGTAAAAATTCTGCATAAAATGCCTTCATCAATTCCTTGAAAATCATAATTTGAAACATTTTGAATAAATTGAAAGACATGATTAAGAGTAGAAGAATTTTTCTTACCATTAAACTTTATCTGAGACAAGAGTCTTACCACTTCGGGTGGAGTATTGGAAGATGCACGTCCATGTATACAACTCCAAATTAGAAGTTTAAGAGGAGCCATCATGATTTAGATAAAATGTTAAAATTAAAAAGACTCCAATAGACAACAAGTTTCAGGCCCTCCTTCTAGCCCAAAAAATGTTAAAGCCTCGAAAATCACTACAAAATCATTAGGGGATAAATACCCGGTTCGGACCTTAAAGCAGCTCCTTTTCCGTTTGGAGTAGTGACTATGATTGGTTTAACTAGGTCCAGTTATCTTTTCCCTATCGCTATTGGTTTATAATGTATCTTTAACTATCAATAGACAGGGATATCAGATCACTTCTTCTTACTGATCAGGCAAGAGCATGACCCTTAAGCTGATTCGGGTTCAGCCAAGCCATAAATAAAAATTTTCCTCTTTGAAAAAAGGACTTAAAAGAGTGTATAACTTAATCTAAATGCAGGTAAAATAAACTAATCTTAATCCTATCTCAATTAGGTAGATATAGATCTAACCCAAATAAGAGAAAAATGATTAAATGATAAGGATTTAAATATGTCTGGCTTTTAGTTAATGTCAAGCTAACGAAGTAATTCAATTAACTGACATTTGTGGATACCAAAACACATCCTATTGAGATTTTTAAACTGAAATAATATATCAACAACACTCATGAACTAATTCACAAAAATGATATTGATTATCATATCATTAAACCCAATAATTAAACAATAATATGTGTAAATAGTTCACAACACATTACTATTTAATAAATCAATTTTATAAGACAGATTTCTGAGTAAAAGGTTACTCAGAAATCAGAGTTTAATCCATAAGAGCAGAGATGCATAACAATATTGAGACAAATTACCCATATCAACAAAAGTGCACAAACATGAATAAAATGACACACATTTTTATTATCATAAAAATGAAACTGGTATTTGAAATAGTAGTATAAAAATACCAATTAATTGAATCCATTTCTTTGATCCTGGTCTCCAATAGTCCTTTACATTGCTTGAATTTCTTCTTTCAAAACTAGAGCTTCAAAAATGCAAACTCTGCCCATCATACATAATTCAAGATACAAAGGAAAAACCCTCAATAATGTTCAGATCTGAAATTTTCTCTCCTCCCTCATACAACTCTAAATTCCTATTGCAGAAGTGCTTTTAGAAGTCTAAAATTACAGAGGAGAGAAACCTCCTTCTCTATTTTGCAATCTGCCATTTATAATATTTTCAAAAGTATTTTTGAGAGGAAAGTTTGTTGAAGAAAATATGCCCAATCCAATTTTATTTGCTTAAAATTCCAATATTTAATTACTGGAGCATTCTTATTGATTGCGATCTTTATTCTTCATATTCTCTTCTACTGTTTTCCTACAAAAAGAAATCAAAATAAATTAAGATGTAACAATCAAGATCAAAATGCCATTTTGGCATTAAAACAAATACAATCAAATACAATTAAATAAATAATTAAAAAGGAAATCTAAGATTTCTATTGATTTTTGTGATGATTTAATTGACCAAAGATTTATTGATGAATGAATCTGTACTTCAGAAAATTTATTTTTTTAGAAATTCTGAGCTTGATCTTCTGCCTATTTTTAGATGCAATAAATGACTAAATCTATCAGTGAAATCTCCTTAGAAATGTTCTCCTTGATTCTCTCTTTCCAATGAGCCATCCTGGGCCTCTTTTGGCCAAATAAAACTCAATCTATGAGCCTCCAAAGTTGATGAGTCAAATCTGGTATAATTCTGAAAATTATGTTGTTGGGCTAAAAAAATCAGAATTTTAATTAATAATCTAATCCTAAATTAGACTCCAATTATCTAATAATTAATTCTAATTTAATTTTTAATTATAAACTAAACTAATTATTTAATAAACTATTTATTCTAATTAATAACTAATTATAATTTAATTTAATTAGTTATATTCTACATATTAATTAATTTAATTAATTTAAAATTAATTATTTGAATATTAAGTATTAAATCAAATATTAAATTAAAATTAAACTAACAATCCCGTTAACTACTAAACTAACACTATACTAACATTAAACTAATATTAAATTAATACTATACTAACTTAACACTATACTAACTTTAACACTATCACTCCTTCACTCACATATGAGTGAGTTTGAAACTAATACAAATGACTTATGACAATTACCATTTGACTACTTCTCAATGGGCAAAATGAAAGCCATCGCGATTTCTAAGGAATGCATTTTTTGGAAATTCCCGATCCGATGTAATACAAATGACTTACGACATTTAACATTTGACTTCGGAGATCGACATATCAGGAATGAAGGTGATCAGGGTTTCAAAGAGATGTGTCTATTGAAAATTCCGGATGCAATGTATTAAATTCATTTTTTTTATGTTTTTAAATATATTTGTTTTTAATATTAAATTTTAATTTAATTAATTTAATTATATTTAATATAATAATTAATTTAATTAACTTAAAATTGAATGTTAAATATTAGTTTTTTTGTTTTAGTTTTATTTTAATGATGTTAAGTTGTGAAATTATCTAAGGGATGATTTGCCTATCTAAAATACAGCCACTTTGATATCTAATAATAAACTACATCCACTTTGACATTTTGGATTTTCAAGATTAGTAATTTATTTGATAATTGAAGTAAATTACTGAAACCTGATGCTTCGTGACTTGGCTGTATAAGTAAAGAAAATGAAAAATATTAGTAATAATGAACTAAGGTTTAATATTTAAAACAAATGCATTATTGAACTAATTTAATAACAAAAATGGAATATTGTACATTTTACGCATTTTTAATCGAGGCAACATAAATGATTAGACTTCAAAGGAGTGCCATTTACAAACCAGTTCACCAAATGAGGTGAAACAAGTATCAATGGAAAGCTTATAAAAAATTGATTTTAACAAAGCAATCAAAACAAAAATCTAAAGAAAATGAAAAATTAATAAAATCAGAGGATAATCAACTTAATAAAAATCGAAAAAGGCATTTAGCCAAAATTTTTATAGAAAGGGTCCCCATTATTTGAAGTGAACAAGTCAAAAATGGGGGGTTTGTGTTTTACCACAACACCCCCATGATTAGAACTAAGAACATTGGGAGCGATATTATTGAAATATATAATGAATACTTGTTTCTTTTTCAGTAGGTTGGATGGTGGTAATTTTTCCAACTCTTTCAAGGTTTTAGTGAATGAGTAGTTAAAGCATTTTCCTATACCTTTACTGGAAAGAGGGACTGTTGAAAAGTGTAACTACGTACAATATTCATAATGACATGTCATTGTGACTTTGGTAAATTATGTAATGAAGAAAGTGAAATTATTATTGTAAACCTTGCTTCATGGGTTTCATGAGCAAGTGATTTTATTTTTAGATGCCTCCGATTAAGAGGCTTAGGTTTTTTCATTAAAGTCAAAGAGTCAATGTCATGTATGAAGATATATTTTTGAGCATGTGTAAAAGTCTATATATCCCTCCAACGACAAGCAGACAATCCTCTCTTCATGTCCGCTTCAAGAAAGGGTCACAATCTCATGTCAGCCCCTATTATAAAGATACTCCTATTCACAAGTACATGTTGACTTAATATGGTAGTCAAACCACTAGAAATAGAAACCTCAGCTCAGTCCACAAACACAGAATTTCAGGCATCCTTCTCTAAGCTTTTCAGATGACTATGATAGGAAAATATTTTGATCATCTCTGAATTTTTCATGTCACATATATAGTTCAAATCATGTCACAGGTTTGGTGTTACATGAGGATAAGATCTCAGATCTAGTGCAAAACTTGAGTTATCTTTTGTGCTATAATTTTATAACAATCGAGTGTCTCGATGTTAACACAAAGTTCAGTAACATGATGTTAACACAAAATTGGGTGCTATGTTTTCATATCTAACTCAGTCAAGAAAGTAAATCTCAATGCAAGCAGGGAGATCTCGATTCCATGGAGATCTAGATGTTGTCATTGGAAAAGGATGACTTCAAAAGGACTCTTAGTGCAATCACAAAAGGTGACTTCGAATTAGTTTCTTAGTGTTATATAAAGTACATTAAGGTATGTTGATGATGTGAAAGTTCATTGTCATGTGAAGGGATGATCTCATTTTATCTATGAAGAATAACGAAATAAAAGATAAGATGAGAAGAAAGAAAAGGGAGGTGCGTCTTGGCCTTGGAGATGCTACTAGGTCATAAGGGTCTTGGTATTGTAATTCATTAATTGGAATGCCTATAAGAAGAATTTTTGCAACTTTTCCTCTAAAAGGGTGAGAGGTTTTGGCCTTGACTCATAGCATACATGTTGTGTCTCTTTTCGTTGCATTAGATACTATTTGATGAAGACGAACGCTAATAATATAATAATAAGAATATCTTAATCTAAAGAAGTTAAAAAGCATTCACAAATAATCACCAATGAAGAGAAATCACCTAATGCTAATTCCCTATATTTAGCAACATGGTATGAAGGTATGGTGCTAATGTAAAAATAAGGGAATATAATCAAAGAGACACTAAATGATCAAGTTTCATGGAAGGTGTCAAAGCAAGGTGAAGGATCTACGTTGAAGAAGAAAGTCTACTTCAAACGGAAATATTTGGATCATCAATCAAATAAAGGTAACTACAAGCCTGCACCGATAAGAGTTTGGGATCCTATAGTATTTAGAAAAATACCACAAAGACCCTCATCAAGATGAAAAGATCTACATAGCCCAAAGTATGAACATCCAAGTGAAGAATTTATGATGTGCAATAATTCACCACCAAGGAAGTCAAAGTATATTGAAGACTAAAAGGCTAAAGGCATTGTCATCATAATCAAAGGTTGTAAGACAAGTTCCCTCTCATTTAAGCAAGGACTACTTCGTTATCCTTAAATAAGATCATCCGAGGAAGCATCAAATCATCCTAATCAATCACCATCAATAAAGGAAGCCAGATCTAAAGGTGTTGACATCATAAAAAGGAGGAATATCCTTTAATAAAGAAGGGATTTTCATTTGGAAGAATATAATCCAAAAGAAGCATTAATACATCTTCTTCAACCCCCATTGAAGTGATGAAGTTGAAGATTTAATCTTAACTTGACAAGTATCTTTCATTCTATAATGAAATTTTGTTAAAATGACTTTGTGTTTGTAAGGATATCCATAAGATGGTTGGGTCATCGAAACTCCTTGCATGGAAAAAGAAGGATAGACATGATCCTAGAAGAAAGTGAAGTCATTGAACACATAAATGAAAAAGGTCTCCTCTGAATAAATGGATAGAATTCTTATGAAAGTTCCCATCATATAGCAATATTGGAGACATCAAAGGATGTATATGATAAGCTCATAAGAATAAATTTGAAGATGTGATAGAACAGGTCATATCTCTTAGACCTGATCCACTCAAAATTGAAGGTACCAAAGGATGAAGGAATATATTAATAAGTTATCAATTGCAAGATCTTCGATGAGATAATAATCATTGTTCTAAATATCAAGCTAACAAATTTTCATGGGGATAAGAAAGTTACCTCATTCAACAACTTGTGGTTTCTATGATTGATAGAAGAAGACAATTTGTGGGAAAAAGTATTGAAGGTTAATGGACTTAAAAATTTGCTGGAAGGAAAGGGAAGTTTAGAAAATTTGTTCCTTGGAAAATAAAGAATATAATAGCTAAGATTAAATGTTATGGAAAAGTATTGGACATTACAGAAAGGAAACTCATATCACCAGAAAGATGGAGGAAGCTGAAGAAAATAATTCTTAGGAAAATGTGAGTGAGATATCTTTACTATGATTAAGATAGTAACCCTCAGAAAACCTTTTTTCATAGCTCCTAAATATTGTATAGCATATGGCTATAATAAGATGAATTGTGGCATAATGGAAGCATTAGAAACAAGATCTCATGACATCACCATAGGGAATCATGAAAGACAAATAGAACAAAATATATGGTAATAAAATATGAAGGATATATCCCTTGGGAACCTCATTGGAAAGAAGAAGTCATTCAGGACAAGGCTCCTCATACATCAAGTCAAAAAGGGAAACATCTTCCAGATAAGGATATGAAAGATCTTTAAGATTCTCTGATGGAATCCTCATTTGAGGGTTCACGGATCTAGAGAGGAGGCAAGTGTTTTCATCAGGAACTCCAACTTGTGGAGTTCATGGAATGATGGTATGATGACATAAGAAATGAAGAAAATCAAAGATTTGAAGACATTTTCAATCAAGGAAACTCTTTAAATAAGCTGAAATTACCTAAAGATAAATGAGGTATGTATTCTTATATTTCATATTATAATGTCATGTTCTATAGTTGCAGGTAACATGGATCACTGATTATATCTTGAGAAGCATGATTAAAGGGAAAAAGGATCTCCTCCTCTGTAGGAAGGCATAGGTCACACTAGATGAAATCAACATAATATGTCCTCATAAGAAGTATGAGGTGGTTGAATACAATTAAGGTACTTTGATTGGAAGCTACTGTAAATGGAATGTGTGAAGAAAGGAAGGAAGATATAATGAGATACGAAACAATGGTAAATACAATCAAAATCCAAAATATCTAGAATATTTGACTAGAAAATCTACTAGAAAGTTATGAAGACTCTAATAGAAGCCCGAAAGAGATGACGACCCTTGAAAATGGATATCTTTGGGAGATGTGCCAACATGTATGTAGGATTTTGATACCTATAGGAATATGTCATGATGAAATACCATCATAAAAGTAATTTTGATTTAAGTGTTATTAATTTTGAACAAATATCTTGATGGGTTTATGCATGAATTCCAAAGGGAAGAAATGTGGATAGAAGGATGTAAGATCCTTTCGAAAATATGGCATGAATAAAGAAGCATGGCATGAAGCAAGGGAAGATGTAGACTGATGGATCACTTTCTTTTAAAAGGAATAATAACATGACTGACTCATGGATGAAAGTGATGGATGGTTTGTTCCCTATGAATAAGTACCAAAAAATCAAGAATCCACAACAAAGAATAAATTCATGACATCGAATGAAGGAGTTCTTCAAAGCAGCTAGTTGTCCCATTATCTCCACCTAAGGAGTTGTTGTAGGTCTCTGATTAAGAGGGAGCCTAGAAACAATTTTCTTACTTGGAAAAAACTTAGAAATTCCTAAGACAAGAGGGAGCTTAAGTACATTTCTCATCTAGGAATTAGTACATTCATTTATTGGAATATGTCCTCCATAATTGAGAGGGAGAGATAGACACATCATTCTTGTCTTCAAATGGGAAGATAGAATGGAGGATTGGGTAATCATCTGACATCTGATTCTCTTTGAGGATGAGATATGGCATCCAAGATAAGAGTAGTCATACAGGACCAATATTCTTTGAGGACTAGGAATCCAAGATAAGAATAGTCCTAGTGGAACACTCCCTGAGAACCTAAGTAGGGTATGTTCGAGGAGATACAATGATTAGGGTGTTTATAAAACATTGGTCTTGCTAACATTGAGCTCATTACTGTGGATATATAGAGTTGTTAGTCAATTCCTTTCTATATGAAAATGCTAGTTGATATGATGCTATACAGATGGGTTTCCAATACGATTCTTCTTATGAGAAATTCTTCAGATTGAGAATGATTATGTACCATTATGAATACCTATGTAGTTAAGAGGGAGTGTTGAAATTTGTAGCTAGGTTCAGTATTCATAAAGACATGTAATTGTGATTTTTTAAAATGATTTAATGAAGAAAATAAAATTAATATTGTAAACCTTGCTTCATGGGTTTCATGAGAAAGTGATTTTATTTTTAGATGGCTCCCATTAAGAGCCTTAGGTTTTGACATTAAATTCAAAGTGTGAATTTCATGTATGAAGAGATCTTCTTGAGCATGTGTAAAAGTATATATATTCCTCCAATAATGAGCACACAATACTCTCTTCATCTCATAGGTTCGGTGTTATAGGACGATGAGGTCTTAGATCTAATGGAGAACTCGGGTTACCTTATGTTCTAATGTTACAATAGTGCAGTGTCTCAATGTCAAAAAAAAGTTCAGTGACATGATGTTAACATATAATTCGGTGTTATGTTGACATATCTGACTCAGTAAAGAAATGAAGTATCAATGCAAGCAGTAGATCTCGATGGCATGGAGATCTAGGTGTTTTCATAGCAAAATGATGAATTCATAAGGAATCTCAGTGAAATCGTAGAAGGTGACTTCAAATCATTGTCTTGGTGTTATATCAAGTATAGTAAGGTATGTTGATAACATGAAATTTTTTTTTCATGTGAAGAGATGATATCAATTTATGCTATGAATAAGATCAAAATAAAAGAGATAGGGAGAAGAAATAAAAGGTATTTGTGTCCTAGTCTTGGAGGGGTTACTAGGTCAAGGGTTTTGGTATTGGTATTCGTCAATTGGAATCTCTATACGAAGAATTTTTACAAGGTTTCCTCTAAGAGAGTGAGAGGTTTTTTCCTGGATCATTGCTTACATGTTGTGTCTCTTGTCTATGCATTGGTTACTGTTTGATGAAAAGGAAAACTAATAATATAACAGCAAGAAGGTATTAATATAAATAAGTTCAAAAGAATTTAAAAACAGTAAATAATGAAGATAAATCACCTAATTCTAATGCCATATATTTCTCAACAGGGACAACATCGATGAATTAGATATTTCCATGGATGTTAATTTCATAGTCGAAGTGACCCATCTCCCTACAAAGGGTGAGAAATTCTCGAAGAACTGTATTTTCTGTGAAATACCATGGAGGAATTTTCTAGCAAAAAAGATTTATGCATACAATGTTAAAGGTATGTCGGTTTCTTTACTAAAACCTAGATGGAAAGGTCCATGGTTGTTTCTTTGTCGTTGCATCACATGTGAAGGGACATATGTGCTAGTGTTCATTTACCATATTCATCAAGTCATGGCATTTTTAGGGTATAAAATTCACCTTCCATACTATTTATAAAAGGCATATTAGGTTGAACATAAAAACCATAACCAGTCTCTTTTCCATCATAATCTCATCTGAATTTTGGTAAAGCTTGACTTAGCTAAATTCGTCGATGTTTGGGATGTTTTTCTCCTTTGAAATAATTATAGAAAAACCTATGCTTCTAAGAAACCAAGTCTTACACCTAGGGTTTTTCATAGTCTTCCACCAAATGACCTAGTTCCATTCGTTTCTCACATTTTCAATGAAGATGACCTTGATGAACCATTCCATGCCGGGAAGTTGGATTTTTCTAACAATAATGGGTTGATAGCCATAAAATTGTACCTATTCGTCCCATTGGGATTATGGCTAATAATGTTGAATTCCATCATGTATAATTGAAACTATAATTTAAGGAGAAATACAAGCTAAAACCCTCACACTGTAGCCCTCAAATTAAAACTACAAAGCGAGAGTAAGTTAGTTAGCTAGATTATAATCCTTAGTGTAGGGCGAGATTTAAGCAAATTGGAAGGAACATATCAAGGGCTTGGATTAATATAAGAAATAACATCCGAGTAAACATGGAAACACAAGGAAACATGGCAGGATCGTTTACTCGGTACCTAAAGTTTTCTGGGAGGGGTAATGACGATGTGGAGCAACATTGGTACCTCTGTGAGGCCATATGGAGGGCTCAACATACACCAGACATAGGTAAGTTGGTAAAATTTCAAACTAATCTCTAGGAGAGAGCTCTACGGTGGTTTATAAAGTGGTTTGAGACTCATCAAAACCCAACATTAGATGATGTAAAAATGGATTTCGTGAAAGAATTCAAATTACCCCAAACATATCAGCAGGGTTTATCAAAAATGTGGGAGATCAAGCAGCGAGAAGGGGAAATTGCATGGGATTTGATGAGGAGATTCAAGGATGCGGTTGGAAAACTCAACTACCCGATCGATCCCAATCACTAAAGAGATTGGTTTATCAAGGCCCTTCTCCTACTGACAAGGACCCTGCTGACATAGCAAAATATTGAGACGTTCCAAGATGCATTAGAATAGGCCATGAATCTAGAGGCCATGTCGGGATACCTACAAGATTTTATAGGAGGGGTGTCAGCTCAGGACCCTTCCATACTGGGACTACAACATCAAATAGCTAGCCTGACAAAAAAACTAAAGGAAATTCAACCCTTGTGTCCAGCGAGGCCAAATGTATGGTGTGTTCACTGTCTAATGGAAGGAAATGTGGTAATCGAATATCCTCTGTTACAAGGCTAGAACATGGGGACACCAGCAAAAGGGGCACCAGGAGCTCTGCCAACAGGAGGGGTCGCGCAAATAAATACCAAAGGATTATATCCGCCGCAACACCCATACACGAGGCTCCCCGCACAACAAAATTCAGCAAAAAATAAGTATTGCGAGATCTTCAAAAGCGTGGGCCACTCACCCCACCTGTGCCCCATACTACAAAAGTACGCCAATGTCTCGAAAAACATATACTATGAGTTCTGTGCATCTACCATGCACAACACAGAGCAGTGCAGAGCTCTGGATGCTTTGGCAGAACGGTTAGACAGACCTTCGTATAGAGTGAACGAGGCTCCTAGAGGATGAGGAGGAGGCATGAGAGGAGGCAGAGTGGGAGGAAGAGGACCAGTACGATGATACAACTGTGACCAAGAGGGCCATGTGGCTAGGGAATGTACACTTCCTAGAAGATCTTGGTGCTCTCAGTGCAGGGCTAACACACATGCAACAAAAGACTACCCAGAGCTCATCAAAAGATGGGAAGAAAGGGCCAAAAAAAGAGGAACAAATCTAGTAAATGACGAGCCAAGAATAACCGAGGATCAAACCATGCAGAGCGTAGCTATAGTGACGCGGGGAGGCAAACGAACTGGGGAAGATGCACAAGGGATGGACTCGATAAAACTGGTAAGACCAGTATCTCCAAAGCCAACATCCAGGCTAGAGAAACCGAAGCAATTATTTCAAGAGGAAACAGAAGTATTTTCCCAGCTTGGGGAAATCAAAGGAATTGAAATGCCAAGACCAAAGGAAGGGGATGAAAACAAAGCCAATACATGCACTACAATTGAAGAATGGTTCAATATATTTCTAAAAATTGTTAACAATGTACCCATGATGGAACAATTAAAACAGAACCTGGAAAGAGTAGTGAAAAAGATGACGGATCTAGAGGATACATATGGCACGACACATAAATATATACAAAGAGTGAAGACAAATAAGTGAAGGATAGGTAAAAAGTTCTGAGTGAATACTCAAGTCACAGGATTCCAAATCAAGGACACAATGCTTGATCTGGGGTTCGACGTAAATATCTTTCCTAGAAAAACGTGGGAAGCATTGGGGAAACCAAGACTAACATACTCACCAATTTAACTCCATATGGAAAACCAGTACTGCATTGTGCACATAGGTAGGCTAGAAGAGGTTGAAGTCGACGTTGCGGAAGTAAATATGTACACGGACTTTGAGGTCATCGACATTATAGGAGACAAAGATCCCTATCCAGCATTATTGGGGATGGACTGGGCTTTTGAAAACTATGCAATAATATATTTAAAGAAAGAACTGATGATCTTTAAAGATGAAGAGGTCAGAGTCACCCAGCCGCTCGACTCGTATCAAGGTCCCTGATACACAGAGTCTGTCGATAACAAAGAAGATGCTTAGCTTCTAGACCATATTTATCAAATGACTGCATGAAGAAGGGAATATTATATCAACCTAACGGCGAGAGGATCGGTGAGCTGGAGGAGCATTCAAAGCTCAGACCTGAACTCAGAGATAGCCTAGGAGGATTAGCAACAAGGGGGATATGAGACCAGCACAAGGAGATGCACCAACATTAGAAGAATAAATTGGATCAGGACTGAGGTAAGAGGTTACCCAACATTGTCCAATATTAATGTTGTGAATACTTTCATTATCAAAATAGAAGACAATGCACTGGAGGATCAGAGGGTCCCACTAATAGACGTGGACTTGCAATCCACGGCTGCAAGATGGTGGAAAAACCACCGTGGTTCACTAACGCGATGGGACATAATTTCAACAACACTGAAAGCCAGGTTCAAGGGAGAAGAAGGACCCCAATGCACTCGAAATTTCGAGGGGAATTCAGATCCTGCAAAGCATTTGAAGAAGTGTGAAGATCAATGGAAAACTGCAGGATACCCACACAAGTTGTGGGTCCACAAATTTATACACTCCCTCGATAGGATTCCACAGGCTTGGTACCTAACGAAGGAGAAGAAAAGGGGAACTGGAACTTGGCAAGAAGTTACAAAGAAGTTTACACAGTGCTTCCTATTTGAAGGAAAGACAGATACAGTTACCCAAGCGGTACAGGCCATTAAAAAATATTGTTCTTCGCAGAGAATCAGGAGGAGGACAAGCAACCACTTCCGAACCAAAACATTTGGCAGTTAGTAGCATGCAAGAAAATAGACAGTGAAATGGACGATGATAATCTAGAGAGACTTCGACATCTATACTTTGAAGAAACAGAGGGAGAACCAAATATTCATGAAAACCCAACAATTGACAGAATTCATTTGCTCCCCCTCAAAGCTAAGAAAATGAATATTGGGATCGAAGAGAAGCCCAAATTAGTATCGATCGGGGACTACTGGGATGCTGAGACGACCAAGGAAATATTCAGTCTACTATAGGAATATGAGGACTTGTTTCCGTCGTATGTAGCCAACTTGAAAGGAATCAAAGGGAACCTGGGAGAAATGCAAAAATACTAAAACTTGATGCAAGACCAATCAAACATAGGCCCTATCGGTTGAATCCAAGGGTAAAGGAAAAGGTTAAAGTAGAAATTGACAAGATGCTAAAGGTAGGGTGGATATTCCCAGTGGAGGAAGCAGAATGGGTAAGTCCCATAGATATACAGAAAAAAAAGGATAAGGCAGAAATTCGAGTCTGTGTTGATTATAGAAGTTTGAACAATGCTTGTATACATGACCAATTCCCCACCCCGTTCAGTGACGAAGTCCTAGACAATGTTGTGGGGAACGGAGCGTATTATTTTACATATGGATTCTCAAGGTACCATCAAGTAAAGATAGCCGAGGAAGATAAGAAGAAGAAAAACTTCACCATCGAATGGGGTTCCTTCGCATACCACGTAATTCCATTCGACTTGAAAAATGCACCAACAGTATTTTCGCGCATTGTCATAGCAGCATTCCGCGACTATATTCACAAATTCCTAGAGGTCTATATGGATTATTGGACCATCTACAGCCTATTGAAAGACCATGCCACGCTATTGAGAATTATGTTTGATAGGTGTAGACAGCTACAGATCTCATTAAACCTAAAGAAGTGCATATTTGCAGTGCCATTTGGAACATTGCTCGGACACGTTGTATGCAAACAAGGAGTCTGCGTAGATCCAGTGAAGGTAGTGGTGATAATCAACATGGAAGCTCCATAAACTGTGAAACAATTGAGGTCACTATTAGGCCATATAGGCTATTACAGGCGATTCATCCGAAACTACGCGAAGGTAACAACCCCATTGGAGAAGCTGTTACGGAAATCAGAACAATTCAACTGGACAGAAAGTTGTGCAATGGCCCTAGACACCTTGAAGGAAAAATTGGTAAGTGTGAAAATATTGGTTCATCCAGATTGGGACAAACAATTTCATGTCCGCATTGATGCTTCAAGCATCGCGCTCGGAGCGGTTCTCTCCCAACCAGGGGACACTACAGTTGATCACCCAGTGTACTTTGCAAGTTGGAACTATCAACATCGGAACGGAACTACACCAAGATAGAAAGGGAAGCATTAGCAATGGTGTACTCCTTGCAAACGTTCTGCCACTACCAGCTAGGAGGAATGTTCAAGTTTTTTACAGACCATTCAGCTCTAAAGTATCTAGTGAAAAAACTAGTTTTGGAAGGAAGGATATGCAGATGGCTCCTACTCTTTCAAGAATTCACCTTCAAGGTGATAGTCAAACCTGGGCAATTGAATGTGGAACCAGACCACTTGTCAAGGCTCGAAAACGGAGAAAATGAAGGATCTCTACATGATCAACTACCAAACGCTGATCTTTTCAGGGTAGAAGCCATCCCAGAGTACCTGGATCAAATCGTGACCTACCTAACCACAGGATAGTGCGCAAAGGAATATACCACAGTATAAAAGAAACGCCTAGTAGTCCGAGCTGCAAAATACCAACTCATCGCAGGACACTTGTACAAAATGGGGTTGGACTAGATCTTACGAAAATGTGTCCTGGACCACAAGAGGGAGGTCATACTATGGGAGTGCCACTCTGGAGTTGCGAGAGGACATGTAGGAGCCAAACCGACGACTAGAAAAATACTACAGGTGGGCTTATGGTGGCCGATGGTACACACTGACAGTAAGGAGTTCGTAAAGAAATGTGATGTTTTCCAGAGAACAAGACATCCATCGCATAGAGATGAGCTTCCACTACACCCAATAAAAGCACTACAACCATTCGAGAAATGGGCAGTTTATTTTATAGGCCCAATTGCACCTGTGGCAAGAAACTCACAGGCCCGATATATCATCACCGCAACCGACTATTTGACAAGATGGGCAGAGGCAATGCCAGTGAAGGACCCCACAGCTGACACATCGACACGATTCATATTTGAGAACATAATTAGCCGATTTGGCAGCCCGAAAAGTCTGACTAGTGATCAGGGTACACATTTCGTCAATGCTATGATTAAATCCCTTCTCGGAAGCTTCATGGTACATCATCACAGGAGCAGCCCCTACCACCCACAAGCAAATGGCACAGTAGAGGCATTCAACAAAATCCTTGAAAATGGATTAACAAAAATATGCAACGCTCAACGAGATGACTGGGATGAACATATACCAACAGTTCTATGGGCATACCGGATGACTGTCAAGAGACTCAATAAGAAAATGTCGTTCGAACTTGTTTATGGAAGAGAGGCCGTAGTAACAACAGAGTTTGCAATACCCATCCTCCCAATCGCAACGTCACTATAGCTATCAGAAGAAGAATCCCTAAAGGACAGATTACAAGAGCTGCAGGGGCTGGAAGAAGACAGGTTTTTAGCATAGTTCCACCAAAATCTCCAAAAGGAGAGACAAAAAGCATGGCACGACCGCCACATCAAACAAAAAACTTTCAAGGTCGGTGGAAAAGTTTTACTATATGATAACAGGTACCAAAGGTTTCCAGGGAAACTACAAATGCATTGGCTAGGACCATATCATGTGATCAAAATCAAAGAGTCTGGAGCAATGCACTTAGCACAGCTAGACGGCCAAATACTGCCAGGATGGGTGAACGATGCACGTCTCAAACCCTACCACAAGTAAGTTCTACATTTTTTTATTTTTTCAAATAATATCTCGCAACCGAGAGAAGTCAGTAAGGTAGAGTAGGCTAGAATAGATCGAGTCAATAACTCTCTCACACTCGAGAAGAGCTTAGATAGGATTCCCAATAAAGATACTTTGTAGCATAAGAAAAATTCACTGTTGTGCTGCGGAGACCGCAACGCAATCAATTATGGTCGGGGGGGATCAAGTCCAACGTGTCAGCCACGTTAGAAGTAAAAGCGTGTCAAGCATCATTCCATCATCATTACTCATAGTACCCATGTCAGTCCGTAGGATTACTGAGATTTGAAAAATAATTTCCATAATTAGCATCACCCATACTATAATAAATTTGCCATAATAAGCCATAACCATCACCTGTCATGTCTACCCAAACCCCAAAACCACAGTTAGCTTTGTCAAAACACACCTCAGCCAGGTAACTAATCACATGATTATAGCTACGGGGAAAGGCAGGGAAAATTAATTAATTATTGGGTCTTATCAACCTCATGCGTGTCATTTACTTACATAACCTACATGACAGAAAGCGCAAGAATGTCAGAAAAGTTCGAGTTAGAATCAGAAACAAAAAACACAACAAGAGAAAGCTCACCAGAGAAAGAACAAGGAAGGAGTCCAAAAGTAGAGATTCATAAGAAGAGAGGAGGAAAGCGCTGCAAGTATATCAAAGGAGATCAAAGATGACCAGGGTAGCACCAGAAGTCATTGAGCATGGGCTCGATGAGAGGATTCACAAGATGGAATCCTTGGTAGGAAAATACGACAGTGCCTTGTTGATTGATATCGACCTCACAAAATTTTTCCAATTCCTAGCAATGAAGAAATAGGTCTACACGGAGAATTATACCAGAGAGGCAGGACAATGAGCACAAATACTACTTCCAGAGTTCAGAGGTGTTCAACAATCCACTATACTTAACCTATGGAACCTTCTAGTGTTTAGCACTATAGGAGTTGCAATGCAATGCACCAAGTTTTTATTAAGCGAAATTCACAATGGGTCACTCTGGCTGGGAAGAGAGATCCAAATTCACGTTGAATACATTCATAGATTGACCAGGTTGTCATAGGAGGAAAGAGATGTCTCTACAACTTTCCAGACGGTGTCCAAGAGAGCAAAGAAAGCAGGGGACATGGACTACTACAAAAAGTATGACACCAAGAGAGGGGGAAAAGGAGCTAAGATAGTCTTAATCAACAACCCGATGATCAAGTTTGTGTGTTACTTGATTGCAAGAATAAAAATGAGACATTATATGAAAGGGAATGCACGCTAGACACTATCTCAGTTGCAGAGCATTGTCTCCAGGGGACACAGTTGAACTAGTGCTCGTTTCTACTCAATGAGTTGTTTGAAGCATGCAAGGACAACTACAGGAGGGCCATGGGATTAATCTACGGGTACCTTGTCATGGCGTTGGCCATGTGGAAATGGAAATTTCCAGGAATAAGGAAACCACTGGAAGTGGCACCAGGCCAAACACTTGAAATGAAGTTCACACCGTGGAAAACATCAGGGGACTCCAGCTCGAAGGAGGTGAACAAGGAGGCATTCAAGTTCTGGTACAGCCAGATGGTGGATGTCACGATGAGCCAACAACGAATTCCACGGACTCTACTAGATAGCTATGTGGCGCAAATATGGTTTGGGGTTAACCATAAGCAAACTTACATCTGGCCAGCCTGTGTGCCGCAGTCAACCTTCAAGATGAGGCCGTTGAAATTCCAAATTGATGAGTAGGATTTTCACGTAGAGGTATGCTCCTAGCCTGGGGTAGGAATGGAGATAAGAAGAAGAGTCTACATCTACTCATTCGATGGCATGCTGCCAGACCCATTACCTGGAGAGACAATAGAGGAAGTGATGGCTAAGATGTCGTGGCTATAGCTAACTCCAATCATCGATCAACTAAATACCAAGGTACAGATCTTTAACCAGGTGGTCCAAACTTTAACTCATGATTCTCCTATGTTTCCTACATTTACATAATTTCAGGTAGCAAATTTTGCATCCTCTTCCATTCTAGTCCCCATAATCATCACCCTACCATTAGACTTTTTTACCTCACCACCAGTAGCCACCACAGCTCTATTCAGGAAAATTAAAGCCTTGAAGCCACCTATAGCCACCCCCAAGGCTAAGAAGGCAAGAGCCGCAATGTTCAACCAAGTCATTGATCTAACAGGGGAAGATCAAACACAACATATGGACACAAGGGTCTCAATTAGAGAAGAGCCCATAATAGAACCCTAGACAACTCAGGAGCTACCTCCCATAAAACCCTATTCTTTTCTCAACATCCATATATTACCTCCTCACACTCACCAACCCCCAGTCACCACCTCATTCACTTCTAGAGATCACCCATCTCGCACACCCTCCACATCTGCCACCATATCTGACCCAGTCAGGGTGCAAACTAAAACAAACGGAGATGCTGAGACTAAGGTTAACTCGGGTACAGAAATGATACCCAAGGTTAACCAAACCCTGGTTGGACCAAGTTCTTTTCAGGCACTTTTAAGCCAAGACACATCTTTTACTGAAGACGTAGCAACTCAAGTCGAAGAGCCGATTCCATTCCAGCAGGAAAGGTTGATACTTCAGAGAGTCCAACCCAATATAAGCATGGGTAACCCTAGTGGTCCAGTGCCACAACCAAATCAAACGCAGTCACCACAAGAGCACTCAGCATGATCCATTGCTAGCGGTTAGCCGCTCCAAGAACGACATCTGAATCAAGATATCTCTCGATCCAAAAGTGTGCAGACCTGGGGAACGACCCGATTTTACAATTTCATTCAGAAGGCAGCACATCAGGTAGAGGAGCTTCACACAGAACTTCAGCATAGGTTCGAGCAGTAAAAAGTATAGATTATCGCAGTTACTGAAGAGCATGAGCAGCTAAGAACCGATAAAACCCAACTTCAGGACCAACTGGACACGGTGACCAAGGTCTTCTAAGAACTCTAGCCCACAGTAATAGCCCACAAAAATAAAATACCATGTGACTTGGTAGAGGACAACGTAGTTGGATGGTCCATTCATGTCCGTGTGTCTTGTTCGAATCTCAACAGAGAAAACAAGGAGCTGAGAGCCACATTAGAGGCTAGCACTGCGTTACCGGACTTGGCTGTCATTTATGCAGAGAAGATCGTAAAGAAACAGACCCATATCATCGGAATGCAAGAAATCCTGAGTACTACAGCGAAGGAGGCATATGACCTACTGAAGGGTATACACAAATGCTCCACCTCTCTCGCTTTAAAGTCACAGCTAGTTTTAGAAAAGCCACAGAAACTATCAAAATAGATTCAGGGGGCCACAGACCCAGATGGACTCGACCAATTGTATGCTCAAGAGGAGGAGCTTGAAGTCCAGATACAACAGATTGAGGAAAATTCAGCCATAGCCAAACAAGCCCTACGAGAGCTCAGGCAGCCGGTGAAGACCATGACACAAGAAATATAGAAAATAGCCACCGAGGCCAATGTCCAGATCTCAAATGTCTTCAGTAAGCTACCGACCATCGCGAGAGAAGAGGAGGTCACCCAGATCACAACAAAAATGAACTTGCTTATGCAAGGATGGCAACAAGCCATTGACAGCTTCTAAGAGCTGAAAGCTTCCGCACTAAAAAAGGTCCCAGAGTTGGGGCCCTGGTTTGGGCACGCAGAGGAAAAAGAGCAGGCAGAACGGGCCACGGAGTCAAGCGAACCAATGGAAACTGAGGCGGCAGGAAAAAATTAACTTGGGACGAGTCAATAGGATGTGGTCAGGGCCTGTTGGGGCCCTTGTTTTGAAATTAAATAGTTTTTTGTTGCGGACAACTCGTGGTGGAGCACAACCACGGTAGAGAGAGAGTTTTCAAGGTTGTGAATAGGTGAAGAGCAAGTGGAACGGCTGTTGTGGACGTAGGTATAGATGGAAAAGGGAAGCGACAGAAGACAATCAGTGGGACTCCCAACAATCAGGGAAAGCAACAAACAACCGAGCAGAAAATAAGGAAGAACTGTCAGTTGCGCTGGCGATGGGACAAATAGGCAGTCAATCAGTGGAAAGAGGAGGTTGGCCTAGTAGGGATTAGAGAGTAGGAGCCATAGGAGAGCTATGTTCATGTTGTTCTGTTCTCTCTTTCTCTATTCTGTTCTATTTTATATCTTGTACTGTGATTGTAGTAAGTTCTGCCACGCACGCTTTGAGGAGTGTTGTAATAGTATTTTGTTGTTAATGCATCACTTTCTAATATAAGGTTGTTGTTCTGAGTTCTATCTTGTGTTATGGTTTAGTGGGATACATGGCTATTTTGAATTTTTGTTTATCATTCTGATCGAGTTCATGAGTATTGTTGTCTGTCTGGTATTTTACACTTAATCGAACTAGTTAAGTTATGGATGGATTGTGTATCTACCATGCTTGATCAATACTTGACCCAACCCTAGCCTTAGTAAGGTCGCGGCATGCCTCAGGTGAGACACTATGTTCGTTGGAGCAGGGTGAAAATTTCAACATTGTGCTAGACTACTGCGGTAACCCTTGTTGGCCACTTTTCCGAACCTGGGTCTCCTCCTGAGACCTCGTTTCTTGCAAAAAAATTTATACAATACAAATTAATACAATATGTCTAGAAATTAATAAAATATGTCTTGCATGTTGGAGAATCTAATTCCAACCACTTGCTAGGTGTCAAAACCGTCAGTCCAAGTGCCCTAGTTTAGTTTGAGTTGGTCCAGTTTAGTTGAGTTACACTCTAGTTATTTATTACTGATGTTTCCAATGTAATCCTATTTAACTAATTCGTAATAGTGAGAAGAGAAATCCTTTGATCCAATTATTTTCAACTAATTTTTAATAGTGAGAAGAGTAATACTCTACTCCACTTCTTTTCAGTTTTCAATTCTTGTCATGGTATCAGAGATAGTTTACATAAGACTCCCTCAGAGAGAAGCAATGAGAGTGAAGTTGGAGTAGAGTAGAGAAGAGGTGAGCCTGCATAAGACTCACTGAGAGAGATGCTAAAGTTTGAAGAAATTGGAAGATGCCTCCTGCGAAGAAGCAACACAAAAACGAAGAATCCAGTTACGACAAAGCCAATGAAAGGCATTGGAAAAACGAATTGAAGAAAGTATAACACACTCCAGGAAATGGAAAAAGAGTGTTATTAATGCATATGAGAAGGTTTAAAAGCAGCGTTATTAACGCAACCCATATATTGAGAAAGAGCATTAAGTGTTATTAGCGCAGCTCAGAGGATTAAATAAACACATTAGTTTGAAAAACTTACAACGATTTCAATAGCACACTACCCCTCAACATAACGACTGCATTACATTGATTTAGCAAAGCACATGCAACAAAAATGATTCATGGAGGTATTTTTAAATTCACCACTCAGTATTCAAACTTGTCGTTTTAATGGAATACAAATTATTTTTGAATAATTTTTTTTGAAGTAAATTGATTCGTAGAAGGGAGGAAGCACATTCTTTTTAAAAAAGGGAGTGCGAATACAAAAAAAATTATTATTATTATTATTTTTAAACTTGAAATTGTGAGAGAGTGAAAGCCTTGGGAAAGTGAATGTGTGAAACTTGAAATTGCGAGAAAGTGTCAAAGCCTTGTGAAAGTGAATGTGTAAAAAGAGGTTTTTTGAGAAAGGGAATTTTTTTAGAAGTAAGGTATTTAATCAGTAAACTCGTTTGTTTGTGGAAGCCAAGCAACGAGGTCATGAAATTTTTTTAGAAACAAGGTACTTAATCAACATATGTAGACTCGTTTATTTGTGAAAGCCAAGCAATGAGGTCATGGGAAAAGCCAAGAG
Source organism: Pinus albicaulis (assembly GCA_034641835.2). Taxonomy (NCBI): domain Eukaryota; kingdom Viridiplantae; phylum Streptophyta; class Pinopsida; order Pinales; family Pinaceae; genus Pinus; species Pinus albicaulis. Next base: position 1,365,645,344 of record CM076570.1, read on the forward strand.
GCTAAAGAATAAACAAAAGATGTTTGAGATCTTTTTGGATCTAGAAATAAAGAGGAAAAAGGACATATTTGCATTAAAATGCATAAAATAATATGTGGACGAAAGCATTCTTCCCTTGATTTCAGATGTGAAGACAACCAAGGAGGCTTGGGACACTCTTGAGAGGTGTTTCTATGCAAGGGGGGAAATTAAAGTTGAAGATGAAGGTGGATCTATAGCAGTATATCTACAATGAGATGAAAGGACTCAACCACAAGTGAATGATATCTATGAAGAAATTGCAGAAGCAACAGAGCTTGCTAATGATGTTATGGCGAATCTAACAAGACTACATGTTGATGAAGACTTGATGATTCCAACAACAGATCTTTCTGAGTATGAAATGGTGAATCTAGTAACATATCTTGTTGATGAAGGCTTGGTGACTCCAGGAACATAGCTTACTGATGACGACTTGGTGATACCAACAATAGAGCTTGCTGATGATGATATGGTGATTCTAGCAACAAATCTTGTTGATGATGTTTTGGTGAATTCAACAACAGAACTTGTTGATGATGTTTTGATGAATCCAACAAAAAAGCTTGTTGATGATGTTTTGATGAATCCAATAATCAAGCTTGCTGATGAAGACTTGGTGATTCCAACAATAAATCTTAATGATGATGATATGGTGATTCCAACAACAGAGCTTGTTGCTGATGATTCGGTGATTCCAGTAACAAAACTTGCTGATGATGATTTGGTGATTCCAGCAATAGAGCTTGCTAATTAGAGTGAAATTTTTATTTAAGTAGTCATTTCTATGGTAAATCTATTGACTAATATTGTTGATGTAAATTTTGATAGAGAATTTTTGTCTCATGATGACTGGTTGCAGATGATGCAACAAAAACATCATATTAGCATGATGCTATTTGGTGAGATAATCCCACTTCAATTAGTGAAAGAAAACCTGTTTGCATCAAAACAGGTTAGTGATGAAAAGACAGAGACAGAGAAAAATACAAAGATAAAGACAGAGACAGAAACAATGATAAAGACAGAAGCAAACAAAGAAGTCTGCAAAGGGAAAGCAGAAATAGAGTTAGAGGCAGAGAAGGAAGCACAATAGGAGAAAGCTATCATTGTTGAGTAGAAGAACTAGACCCAATGTCGTTCTGCAAATATTTTTAATTCTAACATTGATTTCCAATGTGCACGTAAACAGATCGATCATGAAGAGGACTTAAAGTTCCTTGAAACATGGCTTGCAACACCATGTATTGATGAGGTCTACATGTAAGTTGTAGATATGAATGTTGAAGACAAGATGAATGATGAACATGTCAATGAAATTTCCAGGTATTACAGTTTTGAAGAGATAAAATATTATTCTCATCTTATGTTGCAAAAGATTGGTGATGAAAAGCGCACTACAGAAGACCATATGTGGCAGCAGCGAACATACAAGTCATTTCTTGAAGAAGTACATGACATTCTTAGACAACATAGAACAATAGAAGACTTGCACTACCAAATGAAGAAACAAATTTCTCAAGGATACAACAAAGAAAAAAAATCTAAAACAATTTAAAGGCTACAAAATCTCGAAAAAGAGAAGAAGAAAACTAAATCTAGTTGAAGTCAAGTTCTTTCTAAATTGTAAGCTGCGCTGAGGCATCGATCAACAGGTATCTTGGTTAAATGTTTCTCTAGTTTAAAATAAGGGGGAGTGTTGGAGAATCTAATTCCAACCACTTGCTAAATGTCAAAACCATCAGTCCAAGTGTCCCAGTTCAGTTTGAGTTAGTCGAGTTTAGTCGAGTTACACTCCAGTTATTTATTACCGATGTTTCCAATGTAATCCTATTTAACTAATTCATAATACTCATAAGAGTAATCCTCTACTCCAATTCTTTTTAGTTTTCAATTCTTGTCATTGCAAGTCATGATTTCTCATAAATTTTCTTAGAAATAATCTTCCTTTGAGTCCTCTAATTTTTTATTATTTCTTTCGGGGCTTGAAAAATTTGTCTCATTCTCCACTTTATATATTTTTAAATTTATCACATAGGAATTTAACCTATTTGACCTATTAATTAAAAGGTATTTTCATATAAATATAATATAGAAAATGGACCCACCTTTAGGTAATAAGAAAAAATTTCTTCATATACAACAACTACTATATATCCTACGTAAGATTCTACTAAACCAATTATTTAACTAATTGTTTAATTAATTTCTTCTACATTTTCTCTAGCACCATCTGTTCCCTCCCTTTTTTCCTACTACTGGACGTAAGGGTCTGCTATTAATACCTAGCACATATGTTGACCAATTTCATGTGAGTGATGTTTTACCTACTATTGGAAGTAAGGGTCTACTATTAATACCTAGCATATATGTTACCAATTTCATGTGAGTGATGTTGCTTCTTCGATTAGGTCTCGGTATAAATATCATTCGTCTAGCTTCGGTTATCGAATTAGTGGAAGGAAACCGTATGGGGTTGCTACCACCTCTTAGAAATTCCCAACAAGGTCAAGAGATTGAATTTATGGTATGTCTCTCACTAAATGGTTCTCCGTGAGTAGAAACATGATGAAAGAATCATGATGGTTCCATGAAAAATGACCACAAGAAAATTTATCATTACCATGTATGAGATATTTATAATTTCATCCTCAAACTTTACAAAATTTTCTTTGACACTCATAGTTAAAAATGAATTTTAGTATGTACCAATCCATATAATCGGTTTCCACCATAATAATTATTAGTTACCTATATTTATATGTTTTTTCATAACATAGTGTAGAACACACATCAATGTCTTTTTTATTTTCTTCTTCATGTCTATCCACTATAACATGGTTACAAACCCCTTAATATTATCTAGTTTTAGTGCCTAGTTGTGAAGAAGGTTTATTTTGCAGAACTATGGTGAATGTGATCATATATGAGGCTACTATCATAAGGTATTCAATTCAACTACCAAAGAAATTAGCATGAATATTTTCTATAAATATTTTCCATATAAATTGAGAGTAGTATAGTTCTCGTGATGCAAAGCCTCCAAAATTCAAAGTAGGTATTCGTTCAAACAAATAGACTCAATTCAATTAATAATATTTTTACCAATATTGGTGATCATCTAGTGAAGGGATTTAACTATTACTCTGAATTATTCTATTATGGAAATTAGAAGTAGATTTAACAAAGGTTAGAAGTGATAGTCCATCCATTAGGGTGCATGTATCTCATATGCATGCAATGACCAATGTTAAACCCTTTTTTTGGTGAATTACATTAATATTACTACCATTAAATTTACAATGGTTAGGCTTTTCCCTCCCTCAACTTAGTTGGAACTTGGAATTAGACTTGATCCAACTCATAAATTAGTGATTTAAGTTTTGGGTTATAGATAAATTAATGATTTAAATATTGATTTTTTCTTATGAGGTCTTTACAAGTTGTAAAATAAATCTATCAAAATGTTTCAAGGTATGAGGTGTTGAGATGATGAAAGCCCAAATTTTGAAAGTAATAGAAGCATCCAAGGAGATGGAACATAATAAAAGAAATCTAGATGTACCATCCATACAAACAAACATTTGAATGTTATAGGAGTCATGCTAGAGTTAGCTCCAGTGTTACTCCATTTGGAGAAATTTTTTAATGAAATATTGATTTTAACCTAAGATATGTATTCCTAATGTAGGAAAATTTCCTTGTAATGTGAGAAAATAAAGCCTCGAAGTTCAAAAATAGGAATAAAAAGTGTAATGGAGTGCTAAAAAGGTATGGTCTTGTTAAACTTTGGCTAAAAGGGTAAAATGATATTGATTCCCATGCCAAACGAAGTGGGAAATAGAAAATCAATTAATAGAAACTTTGTAGCCCAAAGGGAATGAACTTTTAATATATCATGCATTGATATTTACAATTATTGGAGTGGGATATTATTTTAGATCATTAATGAATGGATATTATAATTTTTTCCAAATAAAAAAAATGATATGTTTAATTAATTAAAATTCCATTTTATTTTATTTTATCTTTTTGCATTGTATTTTTTATAATTATAACTGAGAAATATTATAGTCTATTCGGCATAAAATAGTCAAAGAATGGGTTCTTTTTTAAGGAACTTGTATAATGGTCATGAGTACGAAACCTTGTGAGTGTCTCGCCTACCTCACATATAACTAGATGTCATATTGGTAGTAATAGGAATCAACCCCATGTCACACATGTATGAGAAACACTTAATTTATGATTCCTTTAGTCAAACATAGAACCTAATAAATATTATATTAATCAAAATTTTCATCTAGAAACACAATAGAGTTCCAAGAGTCCATATAGAGATATTGGTTGGTTGGGAGCTTCCAACTAGTGAAAGATCATGTCCTTCATATAGTATAATTGCAAAATGACATCATAGCTAGAAAGACTAGTAGTGTAAACTCTACAAAATATCCTTGAATCAAATAACATTTCCCTTTTAATTTGCATATAAAAGCACGATATTGTTGACTACAAATTTTTACAGTTTATACGCCATCATTAGAGTATTGATATTTAAATATGGAAAGATGTCAACATGAGAGTAGATAATATTTATAGGAGGGGAAAAAAAGAGTTCATTCCATACCAAATTGTTTCATTTCTTCTACCTCAAAACTTAACCTACTAATGTAATTTTATTCCCTTTGAATGTTTTAATTTTTCTCCATTAATAATTCAATCGTGGGGGTCCATTAAAGTAAAATTAGCGGTACTTTATTTGTATCTTACCAGTTGTCTTGTATGCCTGAGATTTCGAATGCACTGAAGTAAGGTATTTTCCATCAATCAAACTAGACATATGCCACCATGAAGTAGAAGTTTCATGTAATCATTATAACCAAAATCTATATCCACCTTTGATTAAACAAAGAGTATTTTAAAATAATTTAAAAGCCATTAGCCCCACTTCCATAATGTGCTAGACCTGATACGTAAGCAAAGCTACCATGAAAGCTAAATGCATGAGATGTGTTACCATCATTATTAAATTCCACCTTAAGTTCCCATGTGTAATATTCCAAAATTAGCATGCAGCTAATTGGAATATTGATTTTTGTTTTTGTCACCTAGCAGTTGAATAAATGGGTAAGAAGGCCAATCTTATTAAAAACAGGAATAAAATCCCTCATGTTGTAAAAAGGGATCATAAAACTAGCTATATTTTACACTCTCATGTGTGAAAAAGGACAAATGCATGTGGACAAGGTCAAGTTTGACCAAGTATACAGTGCTGATATGAGAGGAGGAGATCATCCATAGAGATAGTGCAGTGCAAGTAGGAGGAAGATTCCTTGGTGGAGGAAACCCTAATGAGTGGGGCCCAAGGCAAGAAGGCTCACACTTGTTTAAAAGGAGGGCAAGGAAACCATAGGAGGACATGAATTAAAGATTGGATTTTGTTCTGCAAGACTATTTTTCTTTCTCCAACTGTTTAGTTGAGATTTCTGTGATGCTTAGCACAAGGTATTCCTGTTTAGGAATCCCTTCTCCTTTCTTGAGAGGTCTCTTGAGGGAGCTCGTACTGCATTTCGCCACATCTAGGCTTGAGGCCAAGCATCCTCCTATAGCTACAATGTTATTTCTGCAGCATTATAACATTGTGTTACATGGTGTTGCAATGGAAATTCCCAACACCACTTCTGGAGCTTGTTTTTCAGAGGAGGAAGCCTTCCTTCCTTTGGGAGATCAGTGAGGAGGACTTTGAGCTAATTTTCAGATATTTGCATGTGGCCAATGTATTTTCGATCACCTCAAGTGTATTCCCTTGTAGGAACGGTGTCATTTCTTGCATTTTTGCAGTAAGAGGGTTAAAACCCTTGATTTTTAGCCATCTTCTTAGGGAAAGGGCCAACCCTTCTCCCGGAAAGCTTGTAAGAAGGATCCTCCTTCATTTATTGTATTATTAAGCTATATGTATGCATATATTTAGCTAGAATGTGTTATTTCAGATCCATATCTACAGATCCACTCTTTTGTACTCATTCTCTCAAGAAACCCTTGTCGGGTTATCTTCATAAGGTGTAAAAGGGGCTAGATATTTAATTTTCTCTATGATTTGAGTAATAAAACTCTAGATATATGGTTTCCGATCATATTCTATCAGAAACCCTCATATAATTATGTTGTTCTTGCTTCAGAAAATTCTGTATAGTCTAAGTCATGGGATTTGAGTGTTTTTAAGCCCTGTTGAGATCAGGAGATCTATTTAACACATCCAAAGATATTTTTTTCTGATCTCCTTCTGGATGAGAGTCCCACAATACATTATCTAAGGAATCCAAGTGCTATTTATCACAATTATAGTGTAATTTTCTGAAATTAATGTTTTTATGGTCCATATTGCCGCATTTCCCCAACTTTGGGATAACATAGTGGGACATATTTTGTTGCTGTAACAATGATATGATGGCTATATGTTCTTCATACATATTATGAGTTAATTTCTCACTGCTACTCCAGTTTTGTGTTTTAGTATTGCTACATTCCCATTTTGGGATATTACAGTGGTATTAGAGCATAATCTTGGCTCGGCCTATGATTTCCAACCATTATGCTATCAAAAGAATAAAAATAAAAATAGAAGGAGAAAGATCATAATGATAGAGAGAATGAGATTTTTTTCATCACTTTTCAGATCCAGGAAGAACCTCTCCAAAGAGGTTAAGCAGATGAAGGAGAAGAGATGCAATGAAATTCCTAGAGGGTTTCAAGAAGAGGAAGGGCCATGCACTTCCGATTCTAAAAGAGGAGAATACAAGAGGGATGAATAACACTTGGAATCTAAGATCCTAAGAAGGTACCTCGTAGAATATAAATCTCAACCTAGAGCTTTCAAGGAGACTCAATATCTTCCTCAGTTTATCCAACTGGAAGAAGAAAGGAGGCCCTACAGCAATGGGATGATGAGAGGCAATAGATTTCTATTTTCCACTCTGGATCACCCACATGTGCAGCAAAGGCTTGGGTGATGAAGCTAGAGGCATTCTTCCTACTACATCCAGTGGTAGAGAGAGAGGTTGTAGAAATTGCAGCGCTGCACCTTGAAGGTGAAGCAAGCACTTGGTGGTTCAGCCTTATGAGTCATGCAAGAGTGTCTACTTTTGTAGATTTCACTCAAAATGTGATCAAGATATTTGATAAAGAGACATCAGAGGAAGAGAAGCCCTCACAACCATTGGAAGAGGCATGTACTAGCGTTGTTACAACCATGGAGGAGCAGCCTTCATCTTCAGCAGTTTGGGAAGCCATCACATTGGAAGGAACTCTTGTAGCCATACAAGATACTTCAAAATTTCACCAAGGTATGCCTAAGTTTCCATCTCTTATCATTTCAGCAAATCTTATGGAGGGATATACACCTTTTCATACTGTCAATCTAGAGCAACAGAATTGCATTGCGTTGTAAAACCTTGAGTTATTCAAGGAGGGGATGAACTACATTCAACCTCTTGAGTTGAAATGTAGAATTTCTAAAGGAAGGATGAGTATGATCCCATGTATAGTGGCTGAATATGACTTCAGCATTGTACCTTTCTTTGAGACAATACATGTATCACCTTGCAGACCTACAACGCTGTACATAAGCAGCAATGAAGAGAAGAGGACCCATTCCTTATGGGAGTATTGAAATGGCAGCTTCATTCATGAAGCAATGGAGGAAAAGATGATAGATGGTAGACATATTGAGATGAGAAATACTTTCTCCTTTCTATATGACACTTTCTCAATGAGCATCTCACAGCTCAAAGAGAAACTTCTACCCGCAACAGATCCAAAACCTTATTGGTTTTGGAGAGCCATTGATGAGAAGAAGGTCTCATGGAGAGATGTCATTGGAGGTGCACTTCAACCTATCATGGAGTGCAAAGTTCTTCAACAGTTTGAGGAGGTTTTTCCCTCATCACACTTGGATCCTTATGGATTCAAGTTGGTCATTGGTGTGAGATCTTTTCTAGGAGATCTCCAAGGGGTTTCATTTCAACATCCCATGAAATGCAAGAAGAGAAATCTGTTTTGGAAGGATGGTAGTCTTCATTGGAATAATACCAAGATGGAGCATGAGGGGAGGCAACCACATCTAGATGAATGGGTGTGGATGGTGAGCAAGAAGCTGGAAGGATACTTGCAAATATATGACACCAGGCAACAAGAGGCATGGCTTCCTTGGCTACTCTTGAAGGAGTTTGGCCGTCATATGACATATCCTCTTTCTAAGGGTATGTGGGTGGAAGGAGCTTGGCAGGGCACTTGCATCATATCGAAGCAAATATTTTTGGGTGAATTATGTTGATATGATCTCCTTCATGTCAATCAACATATTTTCACCTCATGATTTGTATGACGGAGGTGTGAGGGGGCAGCAATAATTATTATTGTTGTGGCTTCTCTTGGGAGAGTATGCACAAAATCTTTCCCATACTCATCATGATATTTCTGAAAAAAGGGATGGCACATTCAAGGTGCAAAGATGCTACCCTTCAGCATTGAAGGATAATGAGGGGCTTCCACATAGGAAGAAGATTTCCCCACATAGCAACATGATGGTGGATGACTTTGGCATGTGGAATGTCAAGGATGGGAGTCATGGAATGACAAGAGCCTTATCACTAACGCCAACAATGCTGTCACTTGGGAATATGTTTCTAGTGATGAAGTGTTCCAAGGGGAGAATGCATCCCTTCATTGTGCAAAATTTTATGAGGAGATTCTCATGGGAGGACTCATCCATGCACCACACCTTTAGCCCACTCACTATGCATGGTAAGACATGTATTTTTGTGATTATTGATTATTCCATTGAGTATTGGCATCTTCTCACCGTATATGTACATTGCATTGGTCCACAAGAGTGCAAGATTATTTTTGGGTTTCATGATCCTACTAGGAACAACACTTATGATGATAACCCTTCTCTACATGGCTCTGGGCTAGTATGTTGTTGTTTATTATGCTCAGTTGATATATATTGCTGCTTACTACCACATAGTAGATAAGAAAACATGCACAGCTAGTAACTTGTTGGAGAACAACTTGCCACATGATGTTCTAAAGCAGCAGTTGGGAAGATTGCGCTGTATCCACTTGAGAAACCATTGGTATCTTCCAAAATTACACATAACCTTCAACATTTTTCAGATTGGGATGCCAAATGGTGATGATGTGCCATTCATTTTGAATGGGATGGTTTGGGCCAACATGATTCATGACATGGGAGAAAGGATGTTTGGAGATCTAATATTTTTATTGCCACCTGAGGGTAACCTTATTGTAGCCCAAGATCAGCATATGCTCTATACTTATCATAAGTGGAGAGGAAGATAGTGTGGGGTAGGCCATTTTTTCTACCATATTAAGTTATTCAGCCCACCTACATTGCAGGAGCCCAAGGTGGAGGATATCTTTCATGAGTTTCCATGTTGTAGGGTGACTCATTTTGTATTGATGATAGCTTGGGGATGGAGGTTTCACATGGGATTGATAGTTCCCAATGAATTTTAGACTCCATGCCTTGAGAGGACCTCTAGACAGCACCTAGTTTCATCCTTGATTATTTCACCTTTTCATGATGATGGCTATTTGGGATGCTCACCAAATGCTAGCTTGTATGCTTGGGAGGGGCACTATGGAGATTTATTGTTGAGACAACATCATATTCCTTAGAGGATTTCATCATATGAGGATGCTACAGGAGGAGGAAAGGAGACTTTCTAGTTATATCCTTGCAGTCGCTTGAGGACAGGCAACATTTGGGAGGGGAGGACTATAATATTCCAAAATTAGCATGCAGCTAATTGGAATATTGATTTTTCTTTTGTCACCTAGCAGTTGAATAAATGGGTAAGAAGGCCCATGCATATTAAAAATAGGAATAAAATCCCTCATGTTGTAAAAAGGGATAATAAAACTAGTTGGATTTTACACTCTCATGTGTGAACAAGGAAAAATGCATGTCGACAAGGTCAAGTTTGACCAGGTCAACAACGCTGATATGAGAGGAGGAGATCATCCATAGAGACAATGCAGTGCAAGTAGCAGGAAGATTCCTTGGTGGTGGAAACCCTAATGAGTGGGGCCCAAGGAAAGAAGGCTTACACTTGCTTAAAATGAGGGCAAGGCAGCCATAAGAGGACATGAATTGAAGATTGGATTTTGGTCTGCATGACTATTTTTCTTTCTCCAACTATTTAGTTGAGATTGTTGTGTTTCTTAGCACAAGGTATTCCTATTTAGGAATCCCTTATCCTTTCTTTAGAGGCCTCTTGAGGGAGCTCGTATTGCATTTTCCCACATCCAGGCTTGAGGCCAAGCATCCTCCTTCAGCTACAGTGTTATTTTTGCAGCAGTATAATGTTGTTCACTGTGGATATTTTGAACCTAGAAACTCTAAAATATCACCACAGAAATCTGAAATCTACAAGTATAATGTTTTGTTGTAGGGTGTTGCAGTGGGAATTCCCAGCACCACTTCCAGAGCTTGTTTTTCAGAGGAGGAAGCCTTCCTTCCTTTGGGAGATCAGTGAGGAGGACTTTGAGCTCATTTTCAGGTTTTGGCATGTGGCCAATGTGTTTTCCATCACTTACAGCGTAGTCCCTTGTAGGAATTGCGTCATTCCTTGAAGTGTTGCAGTAAGAGGGTTAAAACCCTTTATTTTGAGCTAGCTTCTTAGGGAAAGGGCCAACCCTTCTCCCGAAAAGCTTGTAAGAAGGATCCTCCTTCATTTATTGTATTATTCAGCTATATGTATGTATATATTTAGCTATAATGCATTATTTTAGATCCAGATCTGCAGATCCACTCTTTTGTACTCATTCTCTCAAGAAATCCTTGCCGAGTTATCTTCATAAGGTGTAAAAGGGGCTAGATCTCTAATTTTATCTATGCTTTGAGTAACAAAACTCTAGATCTATGGTTTCCTCTCATATTGTATCAGAAACCCTCATATAATTATGTTTTTCTTGCTTCAACAAATTCTGTATAGTCTAAGTCATGGGATTTGAGTGTTTTTAAGCCCTGTTGAGATCAGGAGATCTGTTTAACACATAAAAAGGGATTTTTTTCTGATCCCCTTCTGCATGAGAGTCCCATAATACATTAGATAAGGAATCCAAGTGCTATTTCTCACAGTTATAGTGAAATTTTCTGAAATTAACGTTTTTATGGTCCATATTGCTGCATTTCCCCAACTTTGGGATAACATAGTGGGACATATTTGGCTGATGTAACAATGATATGATGGCTATGTGTTATTCATAAATATTATGAGTCAATTTCTCACTGCTACTCTAGTTTTGTGTTTTAGTATTGTTGCATTCCCATTTTGGGATATTTTTCCATGACTTAGAAGGTACAATTTCATAACCATTGAGATATGAAGGACATAGCCAAATTATTTCATGAGTGAGATATATTGAATATCCACCTTGTTGTATGTTCCCTAGGAATAACCTTATGTGCTTCCAAGTGATGCCTAAAAATATAAAAAAAATACTTTCATTCTCAATCAATGAAGGAGTGGAACTCTTGATCATTATTTCATAATCTCACCTCTTCTTTGCAGATGGAAATATTTTCTAAGGAATCCGTGTTAGTGTTTTCTTGAATTAGAACATGTAGTGCATGGAACACCTCAATAGAACCAAGGCTACTTTGGACTATTTTTAATATTGAGTCGAGTTTTATATATGGGGAAAAAAACTCAATTATAGGTGTCTAAAAATGAATTTTGAGTCAAACATCTTGATAAATTTGTTAATATTAAGTGATGTCACTTAAATAATTCATTTGAATATTGCAGAAGAATCTACTTGATTGTTAGAGGCTTTTCCGAGACATCAAGAGAGGAATACTTCTACTTTTCTATTAGAGCATACTCGCACCCAACCAAACCCCACCCCCAACACAATACATGTCACATTTGGATTGTGTTTGAAGGCCCCATAAAAACAAAGGATGAACACGATATATGATTTTAGCTACTAAAATGATTTAGGTGAATTTCTCAATTACCAATTATTACGAAGAGAAGATGATCACAAACTTGTATGCGTCAGATTGGATTTAAAAACCCATATTTATTTTGTTTTTGAAAAATAGCATGAATTCACATGCATAATTATATAATCTATTGTATTATTCCATTTGGAAAACAAAGCATAATAGTAGGCACAAAAAAAATTGTTTTTTGTGATATTTTTCCTGAAACATTATTATGCATTTGCATGCGTAAGAATAGTATCTAGTATGTTAGATTTACTTTGGAATGAACATGAAAGTGCATGCAACATTTTGTTAGTTTTTTTGGGGATATCATTCTTGATAATGATTTGTTTGAAACCATGTGAAATGATGTTAAAAAAGGCATTTCACGACATTTTGTTATGTTTTATGCATGGACATGAATAGATGTTGAAGTGTCATTAATAAAGATTAAGTATTGATTAATTAATATTTTATGTTTTATCTTATCATGATATCAAGTGTGTTGATGACAACAATGGCAGGAAAGGATGGTGACTTGTGCAAAAGATAGTTCATGTTTAACATTGTAGCAGATAAATATTTTTTTGTCCATGAGAATTGAGTAATTCCAACTACATGATGATTCGTTGATGGAAAAAATTAGACCACAAAGACATAGAGATTGAGGATTCGTGGGTAAATGATATCATGATGATTGTAATAACTTATAGTTAGTTATGTTGCATTTAAGATGATTTTTCTATGTAATATTTTATGACAGTGTTCAGGGGATGGACTCCCTTATAACCATTTAGTGAGGGGCGAACACACTCATGAGCGTTTAATAAAAAAAAAAAAAAATTGATGGTTTTCACCCTGCGGGGTTTCTAGCTTATATTGATGTCTAATGATGTGATTATTCATTGTGCCATTTTTATGATGTTAATCCCTTTCATGATGTGATGTTTATATTGTCAATTATGTGATTCACTAATTGAGTTAATATTGCTACAACAATAACAATTAATGGTTATGTAAGTCACTATTATTTTATTAAATATTTATCTACGTAATGATGATAGCTATTCTAATGCGCATTAACTAAATACAGAAAGTAATTAAAAAAGTTACACATTGGTAAATGTTGAAAAAATTTCCTAACTCCATACTTTTCCATGTGAGGTTATCGGGGGATGTTACAATCTTGAAGTGAATTCCCAGATAACCTTCCACTAATTTTACTAAATTTCTTCTTCCCCTCATCTACTCTATGATTAAACCATCATGAGTGGTTCTTAAGACTCAATAAGGATGTCTTCAAGCGGGTTCCTAGTGACCTTATTGTAGAACATGAAGTTTGATCCGTTGAAATACCTTCATGGATTGCTCCTAAAGCTTGTTCATTTGCAAAAAAATTATTATTTCAGGTGAATTCTATCCATTTGATCTTGAAAGTTACTATTTATTTCCACGATTTCATGACCTATAGTTTGATTTGCTAAATGACCTTCAAGGATTTCTCCTAAGGCTTTTTAATTTTCATAATTTGGATTTTTTGTAGATGCATTTATATCCATTTTATCATGAAAGGTACTAGTTATTTCCACTATTTCATGACACGTACTTTGATTCGTTGAAAAAGCTTTAGGGATTTCTCCTAAAACTTGTTTATTTGCAGAATTTGAATTTCTTTTTCTGCATTTCTATCCATTTAGTCATGAAAGGTACTAGTTCTTTCCATTATTTCATGACCTTTAGTTACATCTATGTACTCATTGGATGCTCGTTGAAATTGTTTTCCACTAGGTAGGATTACAATTTCGTCCCTTTCAATTATTATTGAAGACAAAGGTTGCCTTGGTTGTTCAACAAAATTTTTGTTTTCCACAATTTTCTTGCATAATGGACATTGAGTTTCAACATTTGCTGCATTATTTCACGTTTTTTAATGGTAAATCATTATATACTATTTTCAGGTGTAGTTTTTATTTGAAAATGCATTATGGCATGTTTCTTTAAGGAAATTCTTGACATTATTTAATGGTATGCAATTCTCATCTACAAATTCTTGATGTTGTTGATGGGTAGCACAATTAACAACTCATTTACCTCCAATAAGAGTGAATTAAAGGACAATTTTATGTGGTCGCAAAATTGGAATATTAATCATTTTTGTTTCTTTGCATCAAACTCTTTTTGAATGAACGTTTTGTTGATATTGTTTGTTTGAATTATCCATTCATGCATTCCAACAATTATTTCCTATGTTCTAGGGTTGTGTTGTCTACAAAGGATTCTAGGGTTTTATTTTTTGTGTCTAGGGAGTCAATTTCTAAAATGTTCATTTTATTTGGGTCTCCAGTGAATTCTACCCATCCTGCAATTGAACTAGTTGAGGAATAATTTGTGATATCCCCTCGCTTGATGTTTTTATGTAATTAATTGTCCATATGTTTGTTCCATTTTAAATTTTTAAGTTTGAAAGTTATTTGAAGAATTTAATTATCATTAATTTATTACTAATATTGATTGATTATAATTTTTTAATTATGATTATTTTTTATCAATAACAAAATATGAAAAATTAGCTTTTTAGTACAGATGGATTAAAGAGATGAAAGCTGTAATTATTGTTGAATATTTATTATCCATCAATAAGTCCTAGGCATATAATATCGATGATTGGATTTATTGAAGAATTATGGAAATTGGCTAGTTATTTGTGTCCCCAAAATTCAAGAGGGTGTCTTTGGGAGTGGGAAACGGAAGCTCATAAAATAATTGCAACTACCTGCCACATGTTGGTGAGGTGGAGGTATTTATTAACCACCAAAATAGTGGTAGATGGGTAATTGATAAAAATATTTTTGTCTACTAACTTGTGTCTCATCCTTAGAAGAAGAAATACTGAAGAGAAACACAGGTTAAAAGACAAGAAGAAAATTAGACTTGTTATGCTCCAGGGGATACTAGTTGTTTGTAGTGTGAAGGTTGGGAGGAGCCAAGTACTGAACACTATTAAATTTCCAGATATACTGTAAAATCTGGTACCCTTGAATTTTATTTATGTGTGTGTAAACATGGTGTGGTTGGAAGATTTTTTCATGTTTCTATTCTTTTCATTATAAGTACTCAAAGGAAAATTATACTGTGAACATCTGTAAGATTTTCTTCGTTATTTCTATTTGTACAATAGACAAAAGAAAATAAGTATATATAACATTTTCCTTTTACTAGTAGTTAGTATAAGTAGCAGTTACAGGTAAATGAGAAAGTGAATAAATGTAACTAAGGATTACATGAAAAAATAAATATGATAAGTGTTAAGTTTGAAGATACAAAGCTTGCTCACATCAATAGACAACAAATTTGTGTTTATTTTTAGTATACCAAGTTGATTATCTTTGCTACGACTACACCTCTAGGGTTTACTACCTATCCTACTCTCGATAAAGTGAGTTACTTCTAGAGGATTTGTAGCTTGGATCTCTTACTTTACACAGTGCTTCATATGAAAATGATGGCCAACTGAGTTGCACTATGGTGACTATGCTCTTTTTTCCCTTTTAATTAAATATACTAATTGTGGGATAATAAACAAAACTCACATAATTTACGAGAGACAAAGAAGTGGCGGAAAATGTGCCTCACTATATTCCTTTCATTCTGATTATTGAAATAATATTTATGATACATAGAAATACATGAGGAAGTTTGTCTTAAGATAGTGCATCTATCTTGGACTCTTTGGTTGAGAAAATATCTCAACCATACACTAATCTAGGAGCCTAACTAGTTGGAGAGAATCTCTCAACCAACTAGACCTAAACTGACTCTGATCTATGAGGAACAAACCCAATCTAGAAAGGTAGGATTAAATTACAATTTTCATGATAATAATTTAATTTAACTATTTTGGAATTATAATTATTTTACTCACATGAGAGTTATACTAACATTCCCCCCTCAATCATAAGTCCAAAATAAGAATTAGGAACTATATTCCAAGTTGTCATGCTGAAACTGTTGATCCTCAAGAAAGATCATCTGAAAAACCACCAAAGTTGGATGTTGAAAAAAAATAAATTTGAAGAGAACATTAGTCAACTACAATTCTTATTCATCTATGAGTTTTTCTTGACAACTCCATCATGTGCCAAGCTGCAAAGGGGGCGATCTTTCATTTTCTTACAATCAACATCCTTTTTCCACTTACAAAATGTTGATGATGCCCACCAGTGAATTTTCTTGTCCACTGAAAAAATATTGAGAATGCCCACTATAAAATTTGTTGATGTCGAAACTTCCCACTATCTACTTGATGTTAGTTTCCCATTGGCTAATGATGTCAAAAATGGTTGACTGCTTCTTTTTTTGATGTTGTCAAAAATTGTTCGTTGCTGCTTTGTAGATGTTGTCGAAACCTTCAGTCTGACAAACACCTTCAATTCTATTATCATTTCCGCCCTTTTTTAGCTAAAAGGCGATACAATAATTGCCATTTCATTTTAGAACTCTCCCCCTTCATCTATAAGAGAGTTTCACCATCTTCATTGTACCCAAAAATTTGGCTTCATGTGAGACTGAATCCTTTGGTAACAAAAACAATTTTTTTATTTTAGATGACCACTCCACGGATCAATCCATGCATAATTTATCTTCACTCTGGATAGTTGATTTCCCTTACTACATATTTCTAATGAATGATTTTTCTTGCCACAATGGTGACAAGGATGGAGGTCAAAACATGTACTCTCCATATGGGCAGTTCTCTTACAATGGTTACACGTATTATGATCACTGTCTATAAATCCTGCACTTACAAACTGAATTGATTTTGAGTAATGTGGAACATACAAATGGTTGTCTTTGGAGTAACCTAGGCCATGTCGATCTTTGTTGAAGGATATTTCTTCCCAAGATCTAATCACTTTCTTGGAAATATCATCTTGTTTTTGTTCTTAACACTTATTACTATTACCAATATGCTAAGATGGATTTATTAAATCATCTATATTACATTGAGAATCAACCATTTCTATTAATGATTCATCTGTTTGACATGCTGCATGAAACTGTTCACTTAGATCTTTAGTACTACTAGCTGCATTATGTAGTAGTATAGTCGGCTTGATGAGATCACTTGTGTCGTAACTTGCATCAATTTCATTGATTAGATATTTTGTGTCACAACCTTCATCAATAGGCTGAATAAGGTCACTTGTATCACAACTTTCATCTGATGTTTAGATGAGGCATTCGGTGTTGCAACTTGAATCTACCTTCTCTATACATAATGCATCAAGTGGATCTTGTCTTTCATTTAATTTTATTTGGAGTGCACTAATGATTTTTTCTTTCATCTCAAGCTCAATTTCAAAGTCTTTTGTTGCCTCTAATGTGTTGTTCATTTGATATATTAAGTTTTGATTATGCTTCAACTTCCATTCCAATAATTCAATTGTATTATGTAGCTCATGATTGCACTCGTTTAACTCTTTAATTTCCATCTATGAACTTTGAAGACCTTTTCTAGATTTTCCCATTTTGACATGCTCGCTTGTACTGGCTCGCTTGATTGAGTTTATCACGCTCACTTTCTTGGAATTTTCTTGATCTCTTGCTTGGTGAAACCTTTTTTTCTTCTTTCACACTCACTTGAATAATTGAATATTAGAACTCACGCTCGCTTGTTGTATATTTGAACTTTCTTGATTGTTGTTTGAATATTGCGTTTTCTTTCTTTAAATTTTGAACTCGCTCGCTTTCTTTGTTATCTTCACGCTCGCTTGAACTTTGTGAATAATTCAATCAACTTCACACTAGCTTGCTTTTATGCTCGCTTGATCACTATCCTTTTTTTTTTTAACTTGCTTAATCTATTGCATGAATTTGTTTACTTGATCATTGCTTGAAATTACAGAAGAAGGGTATCAAATACTACCCAATGGAATGACAAGTCCACATAAATAGACTCACTTGAATTAATTGAATCTGTTTGAAGATAATTGACTCACTTTACCTCCTATCAGTTCAAAAATTGGGTGTTGATTTCAATCAAGAATGCACCATGAAAATTCAACTCAATTTGAATTTGATTACAAGCTCACTTACAAAAAAAAAAAAAAATAGTTGCAAGGTACACAATGACTAATTGTCATTGAATCTTGATGTAGACTTTGCTTGAAATGCTTGAGTTTGCAACTTCATTAACTTGATTTCCTTGAGTGAATGATGTTGAATTTATAGCCGATGTTGATTATGTATTGCATCTTCTGAATTTCTTGTACTTTTCTTATGTTTTCTTGATTACATCAGCTTGAATGGAATTGATTATGTGCATATATTGCCTTATTTTTTGTGAACTCTATGTATGCCATATTTGAAGGATAGTGTCAAAAATAGACACAAAAAATAAGAAACATGAAGAATCATGCACCATCAAAAACATACTCATGGTGTACGTAAGATCCCCTTATTCAATTTCAAGCAGATCTAGGACACAATCACAACAAAAAAGATATGGCTTTATTAAGTATATAGCACATCAACATTTTATCTTTGCGACATCATCGTGAGAACTCCTTGGAAGAAAATCACCTTAAAAATTCTCTACAAATTCATATTCAATGCAATGATTTCCGTCTTTTTGAGCCTCATGCAGAATAATCTTTGAAAACAAATTCTTCATGCAGTGTCAACGCCAGACTCTACAATGGAATATCTTTTCTTAATTTATTTTAAAACTTAAGCAAATTTCAACGCAGGCATGTGTTTCATCCACACATTTATATAGTTGTTGTACTCTAGAAAAAATGTGAACCCTCCACCTCCTAACTCGTGACTTTGTAACAAAATCAAGATTTTACCATATCAATTATCTTTCCAGAATGAAAGTATTACCAAACCATAACACAAAAGTTCTCAAGAAATTATGAACTTCTTCATGGAGCGCAACGATATCTTCATGTTGTTTGACCTTCAAGTTACTAAAACCGCCACAAAATTAATGAATCTTGCTCTTTGTTACATTCCAGAGGTCCTAAGGCACATCGCTTCAACAAAAACATAGCTCCATCCACTTTCGACGATCATGCCACTCTTGCAACATTTCTCAACTACTCCACGCTATTGAAATCAACGGTTAGTTCCAATGTCTCTTATGCTCACCATACTCAGCATACACATTCTCAAAAACTCATCTTTAGAAATGCAGCCTTTAGCAATCATTTTTTCACAACGGAGCCTCAACTCGAATATCCAAGAATCTATCACAAAGTCAACTCTATGTTCACTCATCACTGAATTTTCCCGAGAGAGGCCCAATGGGTACTACCACAGAGGTGGGGTCGACACATTCCGGTTTTGATTCTCAGCAGAAGAATCCTTTTCTAATTCTTTAGAGAAGGTTTGGGAAATTTTCCGAAGAAGAATGGGGCATCACCAAATTGCTGCAATACAATATCCATCTGACCATGATAAATTCCACAAGTTTGACTCACTGGATGAAGAATGTGGCGTTGCAGATCTAAGCATGGGACAAGACTCCGGTAGATGCCATAATGGTCGTCGGTGAACAATTATACAAATGTGCAGGGTTAGAAATGGGCTCTTGGGCTCGCAGTCACATCAGTTGCAATAATGCCGCTATATAAAAATTGCAACTCTAGCCCGCATGTTAAATAAATACCATTATGCCAATTCCCTTATTTAAAACATACCATATCTTGATTTTCAAATAATTAATAACGACGTGCATTTTAATGGTCAAATGATAACACGAGTTATCAACTTAACAACTCTCAGCCTCCTCACAACATATTTACTCTATACCAAGACATATTTACACATAGACCTCAACCCTCCATTATTTGCGTACATGTTTGCATTCAATGGAAAAGATCATGCCCTCAAAACCATAAGGCTCTGATACCGCATGTACGATATTAAATAAAACTCACACAATTTATGAGAGACAGAAAAGTGGAAAAAAAGCTTGAGAGCCTCACTATTTTTCTCTCATTTTCATTATTAAAATAATGGTTATGATACATATAAATACATGAGGAAGTTTGTTTCAAGATAGTGTGTTTATCTTGGACTCTTTGGTTGAGAAAATATCTCAACCATAAATTAATCTAGGAGCTTAACTAGTTGGAGAGAATCTCTCAACCAACTAGACTTAAATGACTCCTATCTATGAGGAAAAAACCCAATCTAGAAAGGTAGGATTAAACCCCAACCTTCGTGATAATAATTTAATTTAATTATTTTAGAGTTAGAATTGTTTTACTCACATGAGAGTGAGGCTAGCATTAATTAAACCATCCTAGATCCGTAATACCTTAAGATCTACCAGGTGCCTAGAGGAATCAAATCTCTTTTCACTTTAAAAAATGTTTGCACATGAAGAGATTTGATCCCTCTCCGCTCTTGGTAGATTTGGAGTTAAGATTAATTTAACCTAGAATTATATAAATTTCACATCTCTATATATAAATATATTCTCTATGTGATATAAAACTAGTTATGAATTTTTAACCATGTAGCATTGATACACAAATGATATTGTAACAAACTATATTTTCAAATTAAAAGTACTTATAATAAAATGGTAATAAATATCCTTATAATAAAGTGGTAATGAATCTCCATAATTAAAAATTTGGTTAAACATTTTCTAAATATAAATATATTTAACCAATATATTGAATATTTTAATAATATTAATATTAATATTTTCAAATAAAATTATAATTTATTTTATTTTTAAAATTTTAACAATGTAAAATATCTTATAAATTAAACGTTTTTATTATTTACATTTATATTATATGTTTGTCAATTTGGTTTGCACCTTCGGACCCATTTTCATAATTTTAAAGAAAGATCTTTAAAATTTTATAAATTTTTTAACTATAATTAACGAACAAATCCCATCAAATTTCTAGATAAGTATCTCTACAAATAGATAAGTACCTTCACTCAATCCCATCAAATTTGATTTAGGGGTAAAATACAGTTGATTTCCGTCATTGTCAAAATGTCAAAATGTCAAAATGACGGGCATATAAAAAATCAAAAGTTTTAAATTATATATAAAAAGAGAAAATATATATATTTAATGATAAAAGAATGTAAAATTGGAAAAAGAAAATATATTTTTAATAATATTATTTATATTATATATAAATATCACAATTTTATTTAAAATTTTTGTTTCATAAATTTTGTTAAAAATTGAATTGGTTTTCTCTTCAATTCAGTTCTTTTTTTTTCTTTTTTTGTAAGTTTGTCCGATCTTTCTTTTTTTTTATTAATAAAAAAGAGAACATCATGTTATATATAGTAAAATTAGATGGCCTCAACTTAGGTCTCTTGGCCACCTTAAAGAGTTGTAAGCCAACCAATACTGAAAAAGTTTAAACCTTATACTAGCAGATATGTGGAGTTTGCTATCTCCTACATACAATAACTTTAAAAAGTAAATGTTATCCGAAATAAACATGGTAAAAAAATAGAGAAAAGATTATCAACCTATTATCTTCAATATTTTGTTGCTTTCTTGCTTGTTCTTTATAATTTGATAATAATATTCTAAAAATTTGTTTTGTAATTTAAAAAATGTGTAATTAAAAATACAAAACTTATTCTAAATTGTGTGCCAAGTGAATATAAAAATAATAATGATGATTGAGTAAAAAAGTAACTCACATAAAAGTTTTGGAAATGTCATATTTGCTAGCATTGTGATGATTGAGTAAAAAATCAACTCACATAAAAGTTTTGGAAATGTCATATTTGCTAGCATTGTGGTTTCCCCCTACTTATCCTCAAATCTGATAATTTTCTGAATTTCTGAAAAAAGAAAAAATACTTTTATTAAATATTGTTTTAGTTAGAAAACTTTGATAACAAAAGTAATAAGAGAAGTTTTTTATTTTTATTTTTTCATAAATTGTTTATATTTTTCTTTTATATGTAATTAAAAAAAATATATTCTCTTTTGTTTTTTTTACATTTATTTAAAATAATTTCAAATTTTTCAATTTTGTAACATAAGCTACCAGTCAAAGTAAATTGGTGAGACTGACCTGAGTGAATCTAAAAGAGTGAATCTAAAAGCATTGGCTTGAACTGAAATTCATATATATTTAATTAACTTATATAATTGGTGAGACTGACCTGAGTTTCTATCTTACAAGAATCTACAAGCATTGGCTTGAACTGAAATTCATATAAAAAATCTTTAAAATAAAAAATATTAATAAAAAAATGATATTTTTTATTAATTATGATTTAATAAAAAAATTAAGAAAAATAAAAATATATTTTATAAAAAATCTTTAAAATAAAAAATATTAATAAAAAAATGATATTTTTTATTAATTATGATTTAATAAAAAAATTAAGAAAAATAAAAATATATTTTAAAAATCATATGAAGTACAATTTAAAAATAAAACCATCATTAAAAAAAATTCATGATGCACTACCCGTCAAATTTAACCCTTGCCTCCACTGGTGAGTGTCATTCTCCTTGCAATTAGATAAGTTCAAACGACATGGGATGAAAAGGTCAAAACATCTTTGAATTGATTGATGGGAAGGGGCCATGTTCGACGGACAGTTTCAAGTGATTGTAGTGCGCGGAAAAACGAACTCAACCAGCTGTAACGGTCCACGAGTAGGATGTGGCAACTTTACTACCAATGGCTGGAAATACTTATCCGACCAAACTGCCTCATCCAGATAGGCCGGACTGAGGCAGTCATTAAGCACACGTATACGATATTCCTCCAAATTCAGTGAGTATTATTCGTTCTGTTCATCTATTAATTAATACCTCATTAAAATTTATAAATTTGTGTTGTATAATTTGATAATTTCTAGATTCCAAACCAGATTTTAAACGATCAAAAACCAAAATTATACCTCTGATTATATCACAAATTTTCGAAAAAGAATAACAAACATAAAATAATTAAAGAACGCTGATTCAAAGCACACCTGCAAGTGGAATTCTACTCCATGTCGGGATTACGTTCACTCTAAGCCAATTGTCGGGTTAAATTGTCTTGTTAAAATGTCTTGAATTTTAGTAAATTTAAGAAATTTTTATGTAACAGTGTTTAAATCATGTTTTTAGGATGAAAATAATTTTTTTACATCAAAATTTTTTTCAAGGTACTCAAAATATTGAAATTTGATAGCTATAATCTATATTTACAAAAATCCCTACCAAATTTTCTTAAAACTTTACAGAAATTTCCACAATTTTCAAAACAAAAAAATCTTAACTTTAAAATAAATAATAACCAAATCATCAACTTACTCTAATGCCTACTTTCTGCCGAATTGTAACCCGGCCACCTTTTTTATAAGTCCGCGAAAACTTGGTTACGTCATTTGATTTTTATTAGATTTTAGTGTATTTCATTTAAATGGTTTCTTAAATATAAAATACATTTTATATTTTATAAAATAAGAAATTTCGTACAAATTAAAGCCAGTGTAGCTTTTTAATTAAGGTATAATTTGTACAATTTAGTTAATTATTTTAGGTTTTGAAGTTTTTTTTTTAGAAATTTAGCAAAATAATGTTATTTAATTTTGATTTCTTGTCTGAAATCTGTTTCTGAATGTATAAATGGATTTATTGCTGTAGAAATATTCTTCAACACTTAGATTGTACAAAGGCTATATATCAAATTTGTGATTTTAACAAATTTCAATACAATTAAAATAAATTTCATTGGAAAATATTGCAAAATGTAAAACAGTGACACTAGGACTAAATGCTTGATCAATGCTAATAAAGATCAAAACACTTCCTCCCTAATAAATCTTACATTGCAAAGATTAAAAACATCATTAAAATAACTAAATTATAATATGGTTTTAAATTATTAGTTTAAAAAACATATAACTAAATTATAATATGGTTTTAAATTAATAGTTTAAAAAATATATATAGAAATTTTTTTTTATAGATATTCACTTCTATTCTTAGCTTATAAAAAAATATTGGCTCACTAATACCACATATCTAAAAAAATCTATAACTCATATTTATCAAACACCACATATCTAAAAAAAAATCATATCTTATACCTATCAAACATTCTTTTAATTAATTAATTTAACTAAAAACATAAATATTTTTTTGGATAATTATAAACATTTTATATATAAACACTATAAAAATATTCTCAAATATTTAATAAAATTTAAATATCTAACATGATAATTAAATCAAAATTTAGAAACTTTATTTCAAATGAAATAAACCTAACGGTTATAAATGTAATATAATTTTCAGTGAAAATAAAAAGGCAACCATTAAACTACACTCAAAATTATCCATCCTATATTATAGGTCCAGACTCTACACTATTCATAAAATCGTTGCTGACACGCTGTGTAAAATGATTAGATTCCTCAAGCCGATGATACCATTGACAGCTTTTGACTGATCACAAAGAAATGAGTTCTTGAAGCGACAAGGCATTAACGTTGGTCTACAGCCATCCCTACATTTGTTGGGGCCACGTTCCCGCTGCTTCGTCGTTTGTCATACCAAGTGGGCTTAGAATTCTGTATGGGAGGCATCTTGTAGATGGTTACATAAGAACACAGTGGACCCAATTGGCACACACCATTTCTACCTCATCACTTGCGATCATTGCTTCTGTTTTTTAGATCCTATCTTTCAATTATTATATATACAAAGCCGATGCATTCTTTTCACATCAATTCTTGCATTCGCACTGCAAGAAGAAGAGTCATTTAGCCACACATTAGCACCACAATTTGTAAAGGATTTGAGAAATCTTTACTTTTCAAATAGTAGTGGAAAAGTGGTGATCATGTGGAGATACGCAAGTGGTGCTATGTTTTCTGGTGCAAAAATGGAGTTAATAAAAAAATGTTAAATTTGGTGTTAAATGCATATGTGGCATTCCATGGTGTATGGTGCAAACCACCAAAAACCAATCTGACGTGGATCAAGATATTGTGATGCAAAGGACCAAAACTAATTTTACAAAAATTAAATATTTATCATAAAAATATCAAAATTATTATAATTATAATAAATTGTATATGGTGCAAAGCACCATAAAATAAAAAATGGTGCAAAAAAATACATTTATTATTATTATAATAAAGTTGTATATGGTGCAAAGCACCATAAAATATGAAATCGTGCAAAAAAAAATGTCCTCCTTTATTTAGAAAGGTTATATATTGCATGTGATGAGTATCCTGGGAAGAGTTTGATTTTATTACGAAAGAGAACATTTTGACCATTTTTTTATGCTTAAATCCAATTACCATAAATATATTTAATTAATATCAAATGTATTAACACAATTGAAGTATCTCATAGTTACATCCAAAAATTTTAATGCATTGTGTACAATAAGACTATAGTAGCCTTTTTTGTGCTTGGCTACATTATGGCAAGTATCAATTACAAGTAATGGAAGAGTTTCTCCATTGAAACATTCACATGATTCAAAGTTGATGGGCATAATAAATTTACATACATAATATCACTACTGATCATTTTGGTCAACATGGTATTGATCATGTAGACGAATCATTTCAATCTTTGAAAATTAAAATAAATAAATAACTAAAAGTTCTAACCAGTGTCATTTCAATTCCAAGCCTCACAAAATTTTGTTTGAGTGAAATCTTCAAGATGGCATGATATTTCAAAAACTTTTGTTTTTCTAATCTATTACATATCTTTCTAGTTATGAAAAAATATATTAAATGGA
The DNA here is from genome assembly GCA_034641835.2 of Pinus albicaulis. NCBI lineage: Eukaryota > Viridiplantae > Streptophyta > Pinopsida > Pinales > Pinaceae > Pinus > Pinus albicaulis. Next base: position 1,365,671,150 of record CM076570.1, read on the forward strand.
TATCTTTCACTTTAAATGAATAATTACAAAGTAATAAAAATATCTACATATGTTAAAATTTTAAGTATATTATACAACAACCAAAACGACGAGTATATAAAAAGAGATAATTTAATTAAAGAAAATAAAAGTTATACATATGTTCCAACATTGATTATCAAAAAATCACTTTTCATTTATTAATATAATGAAATGTCTTAGGTCTTGAAATTTGTTTATTATGAGAGATGAAAAAAATGAAACTGATAATTCCTTTGAAATCATATGTATTGCTCGTCCTTAAAAAAATATTGTCGCTGCCTACATGGAAAAATCATAAAAAGAAAATTATAAATATAAGTTTGTGAATAAAAATACATAAATGAAATAAATGGAGAAAAACACAAAAAATAACTTCAATTGAATTGAAATAAACCATAAAAAGTGTGTGCATTTAATGGTATTTCATAACTAAAGTATCCTATTGATTTAAAAAATAACTGAAGTGAACTAACCAAACATATGGTAAGGTTGAAGCATGATTCAAAGTTTAGCTTCATCTTCTCTTTCATCATGTTGATCAGTTATCTAAGACACATATAAGATAAGATCAACACAATTATAAATTGTATTAATTGAAACTTTCATTTGCATATACTTCTTTCATATTATAAAAATTTATCTAGAACAAAAAAACTATAGGTCAAAAAATACCTCATAATCTATAATAGGTTTAAATCCATCTTTAATCTTTTGATGAATGACAGAAGATACACCATAGCATGAAGCAAAATCTTTGTCATCTTCAGACATTTTAATACTGAACACCTGCAACTATATTTTAAATAACAATGAAATAGTTAGAAATTTGATTATATAAAAAATAAATTTTCCTTGAGAAGCATAGTAGTGTATTAAGCTTACAATTTTTGCCTCTACAGATAACATGTCACCTTTCCCCAAACGATGGTGTGTGGACAACCTAGAGGCTCGTACAGTATGTGCATATTTGTCTTTTCCAACCAAAGTTCCATTTTTCCCTTTTTTCTTAATAGAAATCTCATCCAATAACCTTTTCCACTCTCCTTCTCCTATGAAGTGCGGCTTGACTACATTTTTGTTTCTTACCAATTCTCCTCTCAAAGCATTCCTGCTATTTTTGATATATTCAGCAACACTATGGAGAATTTTATTTGGAGGTACAATTTCTGATACTTTATGCATGAGAGATAATAACTCATCCTTCTTAGATTTATCTGTGAAATACACGTCGAAAGTAAATAATCCATATAAAAAATCTTAAGATTTCTAGTATCATAGTAATGAAATTTAGGGAATGTAACACTAAGTACAATATATAAATTTTTTAATATGAAACATGAAACGTTAAGTATATAGTTTATACTACATAAATTAAGTATGCAATTTATGAAAAAACATAGTATATGTGTTTTACCTTGATGACAGAAATCTTTGGTAATTGTAGGACTAAATAATCTCAATGCTTCACGGTGAAGTATGTCTCTCCATGTTCTCCCACCTTCATCATTTAACACCTTCCCTTTTTCATTTAATGTGATTGTGAATGGCATACCATTAGTTGCCTCTCCTTTAACATATTCATTTGGATGTTTTAAGAGAGGTTGAAAAGATTCACCAATAGATGGTATAGTTTGTTCATCTGATGGAGGAGATTGATTTTTTTGTCCATTGGTGTTAGTGTCTTCTTCAAGAACATTGATATTACTCCTGAACATTGTGATATAATATATTACTAATAATCATATGTTATGTAATTACAACCCTAAAGTTTATAAGTAAAATATAAATGACTATTTACCTTAGTAGATCATCAACTGTTGTTTCTGTATATGTTGCATTCTCTATGTCAGAGATAGTTGTTTTGTATGCTACATGAATTTCATCTCTTATGACTGGATTAACATCAACCTTCATCAACCACTCTCTATATGATTGCAATCTATCAATTTCAAATCCAGTTTCAAGTGTAGGCTCCACATTATAGCAAGTATCAGTTACTACTAGAACATATACATCATCTCTAAAATCTAAATGGGAAGATGGAATTGTAGATAAATTACTTCCTTTGAAGGTATCTCATTAATACCTATGAATCCAGAAGGTGTGTCTCTCATAAATTCATTTAAACTCTTTGTCCAAATGGAATTTTCTCTTTTTCTTGTTCGCATATTGAATCAATAGACCTAATTCAATATTACACATTTCCCAAGTTAGAACGAGTTTTATATACTTCATTGCATTAATCCAATAATAAAACAAGTGCAATATCAATATATATATATATATATATATATATATATATATATATATATATATATATATATATATATATATATATATATATATATATATATATATATATATATATAATAAAAGCATCAACCTTTATTATATGAAGTGGAATAATGAGTATATTATAAAATGAAAAATATGCAAATGAATTAAAATAAATCCAAGAAACAACAAAAAATAGTACCTCATAATCGAATGAAACATTTCGAAAATATTTTAATCATAAAATATCATTTTGGAGGGTAAAAAAATCTTAACAATTCCTCTAATATCTAACTTTCCCTTGTAAAAATTAAGTTTTTAATTCTATAAGAAACAGGCTAAAATACCACCTGTGGCAGTGCCCTCTTCAAGCAATGATGAACATAAGATAAATGTTAGAAGAGCATTCAAAGAGAGTGCCCGAATATTATCTATAAAAAAAATCAAAGTTACACCCTAGATCATCATCTACACCACTAAAATAGCCCATGAATAGAGTTGCAAAGGCAGCCAATAAAGTGCACCAGTTGTGACTAACGTTTTGTACATAAAAGCATGATGATGTTAAGGTAGGTACCCAAATGTTCAGAATCCTTCCAATGAACACAAAAATGAGTTCAAAGTTCACGAGTACGTGCAGCTTGATAGATTAATGCCCACCTCAGATAGCAGTCACAGGCACAAAGAATTGAGCAAGACAACCTAGTCTGAGTGCAAGGCCCAATGGAAGCTTGAAGCTCCCACTATAACTGCTACTATCATGCAGTACATGTTTACTGTTGTGGAAGAATTGATGGCAGACCACTTGGGGCAGTTCGAGTTGGATGCATTGGCTACTAGTCTTGATGGTCGAGCTAGGGGTGTTGACCATTATAAAATGGTTGATGATGTCATCTGGGGGCTAACTAGGGCTGAGGGGGCTTGGCTGTTGATATTGGGGAAGTATGGGAGAAAAGGAACCCCACATTGTTCCATCCAAGGTTGCCCCACTTACTTATCGTCCAAGGTTGAAGGAAAAAAATTCTGGAGAGAACCCTAACTGTTTGGATGAATCTGGGGAGCTAAACTGAGTTTAGTACCTTGAGGAACTGTCAAAGCAGAACTAGCTCAGGTAGGTAAATCATTTTTGTCATGAAGTTTGAACAATGCTTGTAACATGACCTCTTCTTTGTTAATCAAGGTTGTCATTAATGTCAATGTGGCATTGATCGAGATGTCAATATTCTTGAGATGTCTGGTTCAAGATGATGACGTAATGCCATCAATGAAGATGTTAAATAATGAAGAAGTCAAACCACTAATGAAAGAAGCCCTAAGAAGTCCTTGACGTAATGTTGCATGCACTTGATGATATAAATATTAACACTTGATGTTATGTGATGATGTCATACACTTTGATACTTGATAATGACATATGATGATCATGGTTGGAGATCATTCAAGGGTTGGAAAACTATTTTTTGAGTTCTCCTAATAGTGCTGCACTATAACTTATCACTACACCATTATGTGACGACATGGGTGATGCACTAATTGCTGGACATTATCATGATGACATGGATGTCCTACATGTTCCTATTATGATGAAGAAGCCAAATAATGGAGAATACAAACAATGGAGAAGCCAAACAAAGAATCCATATTGTACTAATCATTTTCTGCACTAAATAATTCAAGGGCAGTCACAAAGAAAAAAAAAAATCACCACCTTAGAGGCAACCTATCAAAATGGATCCTATACCACCTTGTAGAGTATATTTTACCCTTTCTAACAAGCCCTTACTTGCCCCGAAACTCCAAATAGTTTGGGAGATATTGATTTTTTAAGTTAAGGAAACTAACTGTGACTTACGTAGGCTTGACATGTCGTCGAAGAGATGTGTCTCTTCATCAAATGTCAAACCAGTATAAATAGAAATTTGTACTCTTCATTTTATTTCGGTCAAGATTTCAGAGAAGAATCACAGAAGGTGAACCAAGGCCGAGGAGAAGTGTATTATATGGGTTAAATCTATTTTAAGGGTTAAAAACATCATAACAGAAGAAGTAGTGTTGAAAAATCCTAAGTATACCTCGGACAGTTGACTGTGGAGACAGACCTTGCTAATTGCAAACCTTAATAGCAGCCATCACTTGAGCTCGTACCAAGTACTGGACTAGTGGAACAGTCCTGTGCAGCCATAAACGCAGAGAAGAGTTCAAAGGAGGCCAAGGAAGGAAGGTTGTTTAGGAATTTTCAGTGTTAAGGAACAAAAATTATCATTAGAATTTGAGAGATAGTGAAAAGAGATGAATTATCTGCCAAGCTTGATAAGGCCTATAATTCTGAACTTTAATCATCAGATCTTCTTGTAGAAAGATCTATGTCAATCCCCTTATAGAATTGCATCCAGCAGTTGGAGGAACATATTTTGTACTTCAAGTTTAGGGATTCTTTTGGGGAAAGCTACCATAAAATGGCCTAAGCCATTGCAAATCTTGCACTTGAAAGGGATGTTTTAATAGTCCATATTTTGAGTCCATGGGAAGCCCTCGAGATAGAAATGATTCTGTCCAGAAAATTGTTATTTGAGCTTAGTCCAACACAATCTAGCACACGTGAATAAACCTCCCCTATTTCTGCTATATGAGCCTAGATATGTGCACAGAGGGTTGCTGATTTCTCCCACAACGTCTTCCTTCCAGAAGTGAAGGGGAAATTCACAAGCCCGATCCTAATGGTATCGATGGTAATTGTAAAGGTGGATCTAATCAGAGGGTTGTTTAAAGCTACAATGAATATGTATGCACTTTGTAAACTTAAAAGTTAGTGCCCACTTAACAATATTAGTGTCGGATCAAGATTACAACTCTATCTTTGTTAGCTATGCATGTTGGATTAGAAAAGGGGATTAGAGTCTAGGAAATTATCACATCCCCATCTAGTCTATAACATTGATACAATATGTGGATTTTGAAATGAAAGATCCATCTTGGGGAGAAGTCTCCAACCACTAGGTAAACTATGAATGAAATCACTTCCTTACTGAAGGAACCCTCGATAATTCTTTGTCTGACAAATGGATTTAACAAACACTTGGCATTTGCAAAGGGGAGATGAGGTCTAGCACCTTGATCCCTCCTTCCACGTGACAAGCTTGACCCTCAATGGATTCATCCAATAGCCTTGCAATAACCTAGAATTTGAATTAGAATGGATTCACCCTATCTATGCTATAACCTATAATGGTAGCCTTGCAATAACCTTACAAAATGAAATAGCTTGTGCTGTTGTAGAGTGTTGAGGGTAAAATTTTAATTGATCTGACTATTTAGGTCTTCAAGACAGTGCCCACTGTCTATTGTGGACCTCTTGAAGGCTTGTTGAGGTTAGATACTGTAATTCATTATCTGAGATCATCTATATTTATTAAAAAGAAGAAAATAGTTTTCTCAATAGGTTCTATTCTCAAGCATGACACTTTGAAGTAGCATGTCAAAGTTCAAACTAGATCTCAAAACGAGGTTCAGGTAAGTGCCCCTGTTGCTTCCTGCAATATATTACCATTGCATAAATGAAAAATCCATTGAGTATGCTTTCACTGGCTACAAGTTTCAACTATGAAACCAATTAGTAGAATGTTGTTATCCTTATGGATATTTATTATTTTCCCTAACCACAGCAGCAAGAGATGTGCAAAGTAATTTCCCTTGTAGTGAAATCATACTCTTCCCATCCAGAATTTTTAGTTGAAAATCAGGAAGCTTGGTAACTACACGGAATAGTAGGTCACCAAACCTAAAAAAACTTACAACCAAACAATGTAGGGAAGAACTATTGCTGCAGCAGACCCACACAACCAAATTATCATCCTGAATCCTTGTTGCCACATTATGTACCCAAAAGTCTTGCCTTGGCAAGAACTACTGTCTTATTCCCTGAAATTTGCATTGCAGAAATTTTACATCCCAAAACATTTAATAGTAATACCAATCACTGCATTCCTATAGGGGTTCACAACCTGAACGCAATATTTTTCTTGTACCTGTGCTCCAGGATGCATAAACATTATGCATGTTTCTTTCATTTCCAAAGGACTCTTCCCTATTACATATCAAACCCTTAAAATAATTTTACACGTTAATTGAGGCAGGATAAATAATGTTCTTCTCGGTGCATTCATAACCATATGCATCACATGATAGGCACTTATTGCTAACACAGGGCCAGCTTACTTGACAAAATAATAGCAATGTATAAATGGAAATTATGATAAAAAAAATGCAGGATCCATTATAGTTGTTTCTTCCTTAAATTCCTGATGTGAAAAAGCATTAATGTTATCTGTGATGACATCAAATAGTTAACAAAATCAATATATGCAAGGGCGCATGGGAAAGGGAGGGAGAGTTAATAAGCCAGATTCTAATAACAAAAAAAATTGGCTTTGGTGCAAAGAGTGAATAACTGTGAATGATTCTAAAGCTCTGCCATGTTTTTGAAAATTACTTTTCCTCATTCTGAGTTTCATTGAATTTTTTAGTGAAAACCATCTAGTGAGAATGCTTGACAAATTTGCTTGATATTACAATATATCTTGTCTTTGAAAAACTAGAGAAATTCTAGGTACCAAGTCTCGTAGAGATGATATATGTTTGAATGTTTATTAAATTGGATGCCTCGTAATTTATTATAAACAATCTTCACTGAGTTCTCACAAACTTGTTATCGTACTACCTGAAGCTAAAATATTCAAGTAATCAAAAATATTATATATACACCAATGAACCAAAAGATCCAAGTGCCTATGTCCAAAGCTTAAACTGTTGTTCTAGTAATAGAACTTGACACAGATTCAAGATACAAATGGTAATGTCTAAGTGAAACTAGACACATAACAGAGTGAAGCTTAAGTTCCATGAACCTCTCTTCATTGTTCAAGGATCGGGATCATCAAAGTAAGCAAGATTATGTTGACAACAATAAACAGAAAATATAACATGCTAAAATTTTTAAAAGGTGACCTTAAAGTTAATGAAGATTTTTAAACAGGCACATGTTGTTCCCTTGGATGCTGCCTGAGACATGCTAAAAGGATTGTTCACCAATTTTTATTTCTCTGGCTCTCTGTAAGGGGATTTGACAGTTTTTTTGTTGTTCTCCCATTTTGTGCTTAAGGAGATCTGTCTGAAGTCAAGTTCTGGTTTTCAATTAAGGATTCTGTGTATAGCCCTTGTGTCTTCTATGATGACGGACTTTCCACTGTCTATTGTTTTGGTAATATGCACTAACCACAATAGCAAGAGATTATTTTATTCTAACAAGGGCAATGCCAGTACTCCATGAGATTTATGAGTGGCATTGATGAAAAATTTGGACATTTAAATAGGTCACAAAAGAATTGAAATAGATGAATGAAAATTTTGAAGTCAACTTCTAGGCACCAAATCCCAACATAGATGAAAATGCTCAAATCGAAGAAATAAACCATATTTCCATAGTGAAAATGTTGATGGTTTTTTAAAATTCATAAAAGAATAACATCACTGACAATGGCCATTTTAAGGAAATAATGCTTAATAACATTGCAAGAGGATTTTATATCATATCATAGAACTCCAATCATGGGAAAGCCCATAGGAGTTTATGGATTTAAGTCATAAGTAAAGCCATACTTATTAGTCCACTGAAGTAATAAAAAGTTAAAACCAGCTAGAATTATCTTGCAAAAACAGTTATCATCTAAGAAAATGTATGGATCTTGTCAAATATTCACTTATTATCAAAAAATGAACAAGTTTGACTTGGATCACTTTGCCCCTATTGTCAGTAGGTGGTGAACTTGGCGAATTTTGTTTAGGCTGAAAGGTGGAGCGGAGCAGAGCAGTACATGCTACTAGGCACTTGACATTTGCACTGAGTTGCAACTAAGGTTTGGTTCCCACCATGTGAATGGAAGAGTTGATATCCCATTGCCAATAGTGGGCCTTGTCCCTCCATATAACTAACCTCCCATTCTAGCAGTTCCGATCTATGTTCCTCTATTTTTTTGTGCAAATTCCATGATATGTTATAAAAAGAGAAAGGAATTTTAAGGATGCTTTCATCTTATGCACTAGTAGTGTCTAAAGAGAAAGCCTATCATGAAGCATTTTTAATGAAAGAAATAAAAAATTATGTGTTTGAGGCGAGTAACATGATGACTAAATGTGATCCCAGACACGGAAAATACATGGCTTGCTGTCTAATGTATAGAGGAGATGTAGTGCCCAAAGATGTGAATATAGCAGCAAAAAATTTTGAGGTTTTGGAAAGTTGAATGTGCCATTCTCAAAAACATGGTCATCAACCTAAACAGGGATTCACAGTCTGCAGCATCAAATCACAGAATGTGAACAAGCTCTGTGAAGGTAGAATTAAGGGAAAAAGCCATAGTACATCAGATGTTGGGTGACATGGATCTAAAGAAGCAGAATTCCCTTCTTTCAAATCTTGGGAAAGAAGAAGCAAACAACCTACATTTCTTCCAATAAATTTTATGTTTAGTGAAGCAGTGAGTTTTATGGAAACAACATAACTCTGCTATTGATAACTCTGCTATGTTTAGGGAAGCAGCAGAGTTATGGTGATTTCTTCCAATAAATTTTTTGTCTATCATGGATGGTGACTGTGTTTCTTTTTGTTCTTATTTCTCACATTTCAACTAGATATTCATTAAGGATAAAATCAGAAAATAAAGAATCTAAGATCTAAACATAATAACATTCACTGTAAAGATTTCAACAATTTTAGCATATCTGTTGTGATGAACTGTTCCAGTGGAATATCCACCACAATTTATAAATCATTTAGGGAATATCCCTTGTAGCTGAGGAAGAGCCAACCAAAGAGAGAGCAAGAGCTACTGAGGTCACAATGTGTAGCCTTCCTAAGTTTCACGAAACTAACACATTGGTAATTGGGACTTTGCACTTTTGTGGGTGCTAGATTTTATTCTAACAAGGGCAATGCCAGTACTCCGTGAGATTTATGAGTGGCATTGATGAAAAATTTGGGAATTTAAATAGGTCACAAAAAAATTGAAATGGATGAATGAAAATTGTGAAGTCCACTTCTAGGCACCAAATCCCAACATAGATGCAAATGCTCAAACCAAAGACATAAACCATATTTCCATAGTGAAAATGTTGATGGTTTTCTAAAATCCATACAAGAATAAAATCTCTGACAGTGGCATTAAATCATCTGAAGATTTCCATTTGTGCAAATTGGAAGGGTTTGTTGAGCTATATCTACACCTCTCTAAGATTTCATCAAGGGCTTATTCAAAGGACTGATAAAATCCTATTAAGGAAATGATTTCTATAATCATGTTTTGAAGCAGTTGCAAGAAGTTTACTATTGGTATGGTAATTCTGAAGCAAAAATTGGTGACAGAAGAACATTTGATGGAAAAGGTTTGACATTGACAGAGTTTAGCTCTTCATTGCAAGTCTTGTACATTGTCAAGCCAAATTTTATAACATTTTCAAGCCTAATTTTATAACTTTGTCAAGCCTAATTTTGGCCTTGATGATTTGGATGTTTAGCAGCCTTGGATCTGTGGTCTCTACAGTGGCACTTTGGGAATTCATTTTAGACTTCTGGCAACATCAATCGAAGGCTCATTTAAGCATTGTTTTTTCAACAGAATTAAGGCTCATCATCATCTGAAGCTTTCCATTTGTGGAAATTTGAAGGGTTTGTTGAGCTATATCTACACCTCTCTGAGATTGCATCAAGGAATTATTAAAAGGACCAATAGAATCCTATTATGGAATTTTTTTCTATAATCATGTTCTGAAGAAATTGCAAGAAGTTTACTATTGGTATGGTAATTCTGAAGAAAAATTGGTGACAGAAGAACATTTGACTGAAAAGGTTTTACATTGACAAATTTTTTCTCTTCATTGCAAGTCCTGTACATTATCAAGCCTAATTTAATAACATTGTGAAGCCTTATTTTATAACATTGTCAAGGCTAATTTTGGCCTTGAAGATTTGGATTTTTAGCAGCCTTGAATCTGTGGTCTCTGTAGTGGCACTTTGGGACTTCATTTTAGACTTATGGCAGCATCAATATAAGGCTTATTTAAGAAATGTTTTTTCAACAGAATTAAGGTTCATCATCATCTCAAGCTTTCTATTTGTGCAAATTTGAAGGGTTTGTTGAGCTATATCTACACCTATTTGAGATTGCATCAAGGGCTTATTCAAAGGACCGATAGAATCCTATTAAGGAAATGATTTCTATAATCATGTTTTGAAGTAGTTGCAAGAAGTTCACTATTGGTATGGTAATTCTGAAGCAAAAAATGGTGACAAAAGAACATTTGAACGAAAAGGTTTGACATTGATAGAGTTTATCTCTTCATTGCAAGTGTTGTACATTGTCAAGCATAATTTTATAACATTGTCAAGCCTAATTTTGGCCTTGAAGATATGGATGTTTAGCAGCCTTGGACCTGTGGTATCTGTAGTGGCACTTTGGGACTTGACTTCAAACTTCTTGCAGCATCAATCTAAGGCTCATTTAAGTATTTTTTTTTTCAACAGAATTAATGTTCATCATCATCTGAAGATTTCCATTTGTGCAAATTTGAAGGGTTTGTTGAGCTATATCTACACCTCTCTGAGATTGCATCAAGGGCTCATTCAAAGGAATAATAGAATCCTATTAAGGAAATGATTACTATAATCATGTTTTGAAGTAGTTGCAAGAATTTTACTATTGGTATGGTGATTCTGAAGCAAAAATTGGTGACAGAAGAACATTCGACCGAAAATATTTGACATTGATAGTAGCTCTTCATTGCAAGTCTTGTACATTGTCAAGACTAATTTTATAACATTATCAAGCCTAATTTTATAACATAGTCAAGCCTAATTTTTGCCTAGAATATTTGGATGTTTAGCAGCCTTGGACCTGTGGTCTCTACAATGGCACTTTGGGAATTGATTTCAGACTTCTGGCAGCATCAATCTAAGGCTCATTTAAGCATTTTTTTTTCAACAAAATTAAGGTTCATCGTCATCTAAAGCTTTCCATTTGTGAAAATTTGAAGGGTTTGTTGAGCTATATCTACACTTCTCTGAGATTGCATCAAGGGATTTATTCAAAGGTATAATAGAATCCTATTAATGAAACAACTGCTATAATAAAGTTTTGAAGCAGTTGCAAGAAGTTTACTATCGGTATGGTAATTACGAAGCAAAAATTGGTGACAGAAGAACATTTGACCGAAAATATTTGACATTGATAGAGATTAGCTCTTCATTGCAAGTCTTGTACATTTTCAAGCCTAATTTGATAACATTTTCTAGCATATTTTTGGCCTTGAAGATTTGGATGTTTAGTAGCCTTGGATCTTGAACATTAGAAACAGGGAAGTCAAATTTTAAATATAAACAAACAGAATGTAATCTAAGCAGCTACAACAGGGACTCGCATCCATGATTTATCAAATTATCAATTTATAGAAAAACTTATAAATATTTAAGTGAAACTAAGCATAGCCAACTGTGGCATTTCAATGAGTCCTAAATATTCTCCTTTGTCCTCCATTTTACTTCAAACTTAGGTTTATGCATTAAAAAATCTTGGCATGTGACTTACCAGATCACTGTGGCACCATTTTTGGTATAACTGTTGCAAGTTGCCCAACTGAATCGTACCAATGTTAGAAATCCAAATACTGGATGTTTATTTTCTTCCAGCCAGGATTTTTCTTCAGGATCTGTACATAAAACTATCTTAGAGAAATAGATATAGGACTTGAGGGCACAAGAGGCTGAATAAATAATCACTAGTAGCAACTGAAATTGATGATATGGAAAGCAAATGCAAAAGAGAATATACCCACTGGATATCCTTAGACAAAGTATAACAAAAGGTCTTCACTAGCTCCCGCAATACAATATAAGCAAATTTCATGATAAAAGCTCTAATTATATAGAAAAATTCCCAGCCCCGAGAGAAAAAAATTGACGCCAAATAACCACATCCAGTTTGGGTAAGAACAACTAGTCTTGCACCAAATCAATCTAGAAGTTTCTCTAGGCGATGGCACCCATGTGTGAGTACCTCAACCTCATCTTCATCTTCCTAAAAATATAATAGGGGCTTCGAACAGGGGTTTTCTTACACTTTTGGCTTTTATTTGTTTTAATGAAATCAAACAGGGGCACTTATGTGCGAGTACCTCAACCTCGTCTTCGTCTTCCTGACAGTCGGGGCTTTTATTTGTTTTAATGAAATAAAATAAGGGCACCCATGTGCAAGTACCTCAACCTCGTCTTCGTCTTCCTGACAGTTAAACAACGGCTTCGAACAGGGGCTTCAACCTCGTCTTCATCTTCCTCGCAGTCGAACAGGGGCTTCAACCTCGTCTTCGTCTTCCTCGCAGTCGAACAGGGGCTTCAACCTCATCTTCGTATCGACTTCGAACACTTCGGTAATGAAATCGAACACTTTGGGTTTCTATTTGTTTTAATGAAATCAAAACATGCCATCAAACTTTTACAAAATCTTATGTCAAATTTTTAGAAATCTTGAAACAATTTTTTTTTTAATAATTAAAATATTAATATTTATTATTTTAATTATTAATTAAATATAAATTACAATATATTTAAAATTTGATTTTATATAATATAATTCAAACAAATAAAATATAAATATTGATAATTAATATTTTAATAAATTCAATAAAATATAAATATTTTAATCTCATTGACCTACTTTTCTAGCTATTTGTGGAAATTTATTAAGATTAAATTATCTATATTATCATATCTCAAAAACAATTAACCAATTCTAGCAGCATTTCCCTAACTCTCTAGTATGAAAGATCAAACAAATCGCATAACCCTGCGCACCTAACAAGCTCTAACCAAAAGCATAACTCTGTTATTGATATCATGATCTCCAAATCCCAAGGACAATGAAAGCATATATACTCTCATAGGTTACTTTTAACATGCCCCTTCAAAGCAAGGTCTCATGGGGAACCAGGGCGTAGACCGTAGGTGTTAACGACCATTTGAATCACCGAAAGGTTACATTGGGAACCAGATTCATAATCAAAAGGGACTTAAGAAAATTAAAGGCCAATATATATATATATATATATATATATATATATTGGACTCACTTTTATCCCATCACCTAACATGCCCCACTAATCCCATGCCTAATTTTTCTCAGCTAGTATTAGACATTATCATAATCATCACCATTGCATTACAAATAACTACATCAAATTTACCATCTTTGTTGCAAGGGATCCTAGCTATGCTAGTGTTCACTGAATTTCTGCTGTGGGATACTAGTTGAAATTTTGAACCACGCACAAGTAACAGCGCAGAAAACCAGGAACAGGCAAAGGGATGGAACCAAGAAAGGATTCCTTTCTTTATAGAGGGTGGTAATTCCTCTCTTCTTTATAGAGGTTGACGAGAAGAATTTCAAAATGGATATTTTGCTTACTCAAGACAACCTGAGGAGACCATAGTTTGAACTAGGCAAATCAAGCTCTAAAATCACAGAGGTGATGTGCCTACTAACCATGTGGGAAAAAATCATTGTCTCAATAAACTATTCCATCTAACTCCAAGGAAAAGGAGTCCACCTAGGATTCACGCCACCAAGAACCCAAATAGGCTAGAATAAATAAGCAATGCTCTTAGTGGTACTGAGTCTGGAGAGGCCATTCAAAATCTCTTGTATAGAGAGAATCAACTCTTAAACAGATAAATCTAGGCCTCTCTAATCATACTGATGAGATAAAGTCACAAGAGAACCTCTTGAGTCCCAAAAAAAACAACAGAACCTCCCTAAAAAAAGTGATCGTTAAACTTGATCTCATGGAGATGGCATAGCTGTGAGCCTGTCAACCTTAGGATGCAATGAATTGTCTTAATCAATAGCTATTAGGAGAAAAACCCACAATTAGTCAAGCATGATATGAAGACCATGAACCCAATGACATCGTATGTAATCAAGATGGACAATGGGATTGTTGAAAAGTGTAGCAAGAGAAGGTCTTCTCTGGTGCATGCCTTAGCCAAAAAGACCATGATTTGTCTTCCTTTGCCCATGGACGAGTTCGTGGAGATGGTGAATTCATGCGTAGTGTTGGAGGATCAATTACATGGACCTTCTTTAGTTTGACTACAAGTTCGAGAGGTAGTTATAAGTTTAGAAGAGGACGAGTTGGGAGCTTCAATCCTTAGACTCTGTCAACTATTCAATCAAAACACATGTTATAAATTTGTAACTTGCCAATTTTAGCATGGATCGAATCAATAAAGGAGGACAAAGGCACAAAGTTTCATAGTTGTTTTGTGCACAAAGGACTGTGACAAGACACAACTCACGATATTGTGAGAGAGAGCAGAAGATTGTGTGAGAGATCTTTGTTGTGAGTGCATATCTTGGAGGAGTCAATATGCAACATTGAAGAGAGCTTTTCTCATGGTAGAATTGTGCTAGGAAATAGGGAAATTCTGCGCTAGGAAATAGGAGTCAAGCCCTAAATAATAGGGAGTCCTCTACACTAGGAACTAGGAAACTTGTGCACAAGGAAATAGGGACTATCTGAGTGCAAGAAAGTAGGAGCAAGGGTCTGTGTGTTTGCAAGGTCAGTCCCACTAGGACAACATGAGGACAATATTGTTTTCGGGGTGATATTTTGAAGAGTAGAGCAGAGCAGTTCCGTGGATAACAATATGTCGGTCCTAGGGCTAAGGTCAAATCACGGTTTAGAAGGAGCCTCAAATTTACGTGCATGGAAGAAGTAAATCACAGTAGTGTTGGAAGATAATGGGGTAGCAGAGTATGTCAAGTAGGTAATAGTGCCACCTCAAGATCCCCAACGATTGGCCCAGCATACTAAGAATGACACCAAGGCAAGAAGGATCATTCTAGAGGGGGTGAGAGATCATATTATTCCTCATCTCAATGAGAAGAAGACAGAGTATGAGATGTTTAAATTTAAATCCATCTTCAATTTGTTTCAGGCTTCCAATGATTTCATGAAGCTTTCTCTCAAAGAGAAGCTAAGAAGTAAGCATATAAGCAAAGATGAGCCCATCATCACATATCTTTCAAAGTTCACTCAGGTTCAATATGAGCTAGGTGGTGTGGGAATCCTTCCACATGACCATGAACAAGAAGTATTTCAGCTACCTGAATGAGAAGGACATGCAATTTCAAATTGAGCTAGGAGATGGAGGTTCCTTCTGATAAATTCTAAAGCTAGATGCATTCTCTCATCATATGTCTAGAAGCACCATTATCAATAACCCATACATTCTCATTCTTGAAAGTCCCATAAAAAGCGGAAAATAAACTTCCATCCATTACTTCTAGCTTGGAAATGATCTTCAAAATGAAACCCTTGATGAATGTAGTGAGATTCCCAAAAAAATTGAAACCCTTGTTTATAACCCTTGCCATAATGCCAAATAGGATGTGATCTTCAGTCTCTTTCTTGCACCTTAGCTCTGATACTATGTTGGAAAAATGTTTGAACGTGGTTGGGTCAGGTTCGACCCGGCCCAACCCTGATGAATGACTTTCATGATTTTAAACATTGTTCCGCATGTCCTCAACATGGACACGCTGCACGAACCCGACTCAACCTGAACACACCCGCCCTGAACAATGTTCTGCATGAGTCCCGCGGAAGGATCCCGTGCGGTCACAACTTAGCAAATTTGATACGGGTGCCCTTAACTGAAATGACTTGACCCAAACGCCTTTGGGTGGGTGCCCTCAGCCAAAATGACCTGACCCAAACACATTTGGGCGGGCGCCCTCAACCTAAAAGAGCCAACCCGAACGGGTTTGGGCGGGCGCCCTCAACCTAAAAGAGCCAACCCGAATGGGTTTGGGCGGGTGCCCTCAAATGAAACAACACGGCGAGCCAAACCGAATGAAGGCACAAGGGAGAAAATGGAAAATGGGCCACACGAACGTGCACAAGGCACCTGTGCGGTCACAACTTAGCAAATTTGATATGGTCGCCCTCAAACAAAACGACCCAACCCAAATGCGTCTGGGCGGGCGCCCTCACACAGCGCGACTCGGCACGCAGAAATGAACAAAGGCACAAGGGATCAACCAACAAACAGGCCGCACAAACGTGCATAGGGCACCCATGCAGTTACAACTTAGCAAATTTGATACACGCGCCCTCAACCAAAACGACCCGACCCAAACGCATTGGGGTGGGTGCCCTCAACTGAAACGACCCGACCCGAACACGTTTAGGTAGGCGCCTTCAACCGAAACGGCCCGACCCGAATGGGATTGGGTGGGCGCCCTCAAACGAAACGACACGGCACGCCCAACTGAATGAAGGCATAAGGGAGCAAATGGCAAACGGGCCGCACGAATGTGTACAAGCCACTCGTGCAGTCACAACTTAGAAAATTTGATACAGCCACCCTCAAATGAAACGACATGACTTGAAAGAGTTTGGGCGGGCACCCTCACACAACGCGACACGACGTGCATGACCGAACGAAGGCACGAGGGAGAAAATGGTAAACGGGTCACACGAACATGAAAAAGGCACTCGTGTGGTCACAACTTAACAAATTTGATACATTCACCCTTAAACGAAACGACCCGAATGCATTTGGGCGAGTGCCCTCACACGGCGCACCCAACCGAACGAAGGCACAAGGGAGTAACCGGCAAACGGGCCGCATGAACGTGCACATGGCACCCATTCGATCACAACTTAACAAATTTGAAATGGGCACCCTCAACCGAAACAACCCGGCCCAAACGTGTTTGGGCAGGTACCCTCAATTGAAACAACCCGACCCGAACGCGTTTGGGCAGGCGCCCTCTACCAAAATGACCTGACCCGAATGGGTTTGGGTGGGCACCCTCAAATGAAACGACATGGTGCACCCGACCGCACGAAGGCACAAGGGAGAAAACAACAAATTGGTCGCACGAACGTGCACAAGGCACCCGTGTGGTCACAACTTAGCAAATTTGATACGGCCGCCCTCAAACGAAACGACCCGACCCGAATGCGTTTGGCGGGTGCCCTCACATGGCGCGACACAACGTGCATGATCGAACAAAGGCACAAGGGAGAAAATGGAAAATGGGCCGCACGAACATGCATAGGGCACCCATGTGGTCACAACTTAACAAATTTGATACGGGCGCCCTCAACTGAAATGACTCGACCCAAACGCATTTAGGTGGACGGCCTCAACCGAAACGACCCGACCTGAACGCACTTGGGCGGGTGCCCTAAACCGAAACGACCTGAGCTGAATGGGTTTGGGCGGGCGCCCTCAAACGAAACAAGACGCCACGCCCGACTAAATGAAGGCAAAAGGGAGAAAACAACAAACATGCTACATGAACGTGCACAAGGCACCCGTGTGGTCACAACATAGCAAATTTTAAACGGTCGCCCTCAAACAAAACGACCCGACCCGAACGCATTTGTGCTGGCGCCCTCACACGACGCGACATGGCGTGCACGACTGAACAAAGGCATAAGCGAGAAAACAGAAAACGTGCCTCACGAACGTATAGAAGGCACCCGTCTGGTCACAACTTAGCAAATTTGATATAGCCGCCGTTAAACAAAACGAGCTAACCCGACCCAAATGCATTTGGGTGGGCGCCCTCAAACATCGCGCCCGACCGAATGAAGGCACAAGTTAGAAAACGACAAATGGGCCGCACGAATGCGCACAAGGCACCATGCGGTCACAGCTTAGCAAATTTGATACGGTCGCCCTCAAACAAAATGACCGAACCCGAATGCGTTTGGGTGGGCACCCTCAAACGAAATGACCCGACCTGACCCGAACGCGTTTTGGCAGGTGCCCTCAAACGAAATGACCCGACCCGACCCGAATGCGTTTGGGCAGGAGCCCTCAAAGGAAACGACCCGACCCGACCCGAATGCATCTGGGCGGGTGCCCTCAAACGAAACAACCTGACCCGACCCGAACGCGTTTGGGTGGGCGCCCTCAAATGAAAGGACCTGACCCGACCCAAATGCGTCTTGGCGGGCACCCTCAAACGAAATGACCCAACTCGAACGTGTTTGGGCGGGCTCCCTGACATGGTGCACCCGATCGAACGAAGGCACAAGGGAGCAAATGGAAAATGAACCGCACAAACGTGCAAAAGGCACCCGTGTGGTAACAACTTAACAAATTTGATACAGCCTTTCTCAAACAAAATTAAAAAAAAAAATAAATAAATAAATAAATAAAAAAATTTATTGAAGATATTTAAATAAAAAACCTAAACCAAATATTTCACTTTTTAACTTCCACAATATTCCTCAACACTAAGAGCTCATCCTACAACATTTCATGTCAACCCTTAATGTATCCCACCATATAATGGTGAACTATGAGATCAAACAACCCTTATCTATGGTAAAACAAAATTTCAAGATAAAACAAAAAGTTCTTGAGTGATGCATTAATTTAAATTCATTCTAGGTATTAAAACCTACATTCTCTATAGGCTTTTGAAATGCATAGTCACAATGTTTATAATTGTTTTTTTCTACTTAAGTACATCATTTAATGTCATGTGTTTTCTGATATGTGGTAAATTAAATGATACCCCAAACAAAAAGTACAAATAAAATTATTTAGCTTGAGAGTTGTAATATAAAATTTATCATAGGCCTTTAAATGTCTATATTCCGACGATTTTTCCCTCAACATCGCAAGACCGACGGTTTCCTTAAACGTCACAAGACCAATGGCGGTCTCCTAAACGTTGAAATATCGACTGTTTGTCCTATAACGTTGGTATTTGGACGGTTTGCCATGTAACGTCGGTATTCTAATGATTGTCCTAAATGTCGTTGTTCCGACGATACTCCAAAAATGTCGCTAGAGCGACAGTTGTTGGCAGGATTTGAAAAATTGATAAAAATTGGGGAAATTTCCGACAATACGTCAAAAGTGTCGGAATTAAATTGTTGGAATTTTGACCAAATGTACTAGTGTGTCTTGAAAAATGGCCATAGTCGTGACAGTGCCTGCATTTAAATGGAAACTGCTCATAATCCAGCTCCTGTATATGGGTCCAGTCAGCAACCGTTAATTTGATAGCTTTAGGTAGCCTAGCTTCAAAATCCACCTCGACACATATACGTGCACATGAGTATTGATATTTTCTCACTGCTTGATCAATATACTTTTTGAGGGTATTGCCAATGGTTTGGATAGACTTTTGGTTCCAGCAATGCAGTGGGAGATGTGGGAGGCTTACCCACAATAGAACAGTTTAAGGCACATATTGAGCGTGATCTAAGTTAGGGGTCCATTTATTTAAGTACAGTCCCTTAGGACCCATAAAATATGGGCCATTGCTGAAGATGAGGCTTCTGTCTTCCACATTCTGAAAAACAAAAACAAAGTATCCTTTGCCTATGAAGTGGCTTTTGATGCCTTCTGAGACTAAAGGAATCCATTTCCTCTGCACCCAGTCTTCCACAACTTTGGGAGAGGGCCAGAGGCTAGTAAACTGTCTAATTAGCCCTATTTTAGCCAGGTTCAATGCAGATCGACAATTTTCTTCAATTTGAAGGGCCAACGAAGGGATGCTATCCAACTTCTTCACGAACATTTGCTGAGATCTAGTCAGAGGGTGCTTGTTTCTAGCTTTTATCAGTTTCTTGAATGCAAGGACTTCTAGAGGAGGAGGAATGGGAGCCTCGGGTCCCCCTCCTGATGCCATGGTGGCTGAGAGGTCGCAGTTAGGTTAGCTCGCTCTCGACTTGTCAGAGCACACGCTAGCTGGTACAATAAAATCATCTAGTCGTATATTTTAACCCTAGACTAAATTAGTCAATTTTAGTTCGGTCACTTAAAATTGATCAAATTTAGTAGTAATTCACTTGAAATAATTGTGTTGACTAACTGTTTTAGTCACCTAGTCACCAATTTCATCATTTTCTACTAATGCATCCTCTCGAAGAAATGTATGCTAGATGATTGGCAAATGGCTCCTCAGGAAGAGATAATTCTCCAGGGCCTCCACCTAGCACCTAGAATGGTCTCCACAACTTCTTGGAAAGCTATCCCTGACATAGGGGAAACCATCAGGATCTTCAAACCTTCTCTAGAAGGATTCATCAAACTCAGCTTTGATGGAGCCTCGAAAGGCAATCCGGGGCAAGCAGGGGTTGTAGGGATTTTTCGAGATCAACATGGCATAACAAGATTCATATATGATGACTCATGTGGCTTTGCCAGCAACAATGAAGCATAATTCATAGGAGTGCACCAAGGTCTCCTCTTGGCCATCAGGCTAGGATACAGAAAGCTAGTAATCGAAGGAGACTCTTAGTTGGTTACAAACACTCTCAAAAAAATTAATCAAGGAACGAAGTGGGGCAAGCTAAGCCAAATATGGCATACTTCTTCACATGTGCAGGGATTGGAGGATACAAACAAGAAATTTGATTATATCATTATCACCCATGTAAGGAGGGAAGGAAACTGAGTAGCTGACTTCTTGGAAAATTGTGGTTGCACTCACCTGAATGAACCTATTGAATTAAGCATGCATCCTAATCTCATGGAAGAAAGATGGATCAAGCTGCAGAGCATCAAAGAGCAGGACAGGTCGGAGGGCAGAGCTCACCCACAGTTCTTGGACTTAGCTCCCCGATCAGGGTGTAATGAAGAAGATCAACCTTCCAATCAATGTTAATGGTAGTGTCCCTGGGGTT
Organism: Pinus albicaulis; assembly: GCA_034641835.2. Lineage (NCBI taxonomy): Eukaryota > Viridiplantae > Streptophyta > Pinopsida > Pinales > Pinaceae > Pinus > Pinus albicaulis. The sequence continues at coordinate 1,365,692,210 of CM076570.1, forward strand.
GAAGCCAACCACCTTCCACATGAGTGGCAAGGCCAGCAGGCTGTACTATCGCATGCAGCATGAGGTGAGGTAGCGGGACCAAGGCCCACGCATGGAGCTTAAAACAGGGTGGAGGAAGGTGTGGGGGTTTTGTTATGACGAAAGACGTTGATGCAGGTGCGACAGCGGGATAACAAACCTCCATTGCACTTCCCCCACGATGAAACTTAGGTATGTGCTTGGTTTCCTCTCCCTTATTCATGTCATGTTTATGTTTTATGATTTGGGCTGGTCTCTATGGGAACATAAGGTGATTAAGTTTGACTGGTATAGTCTTCTACTGGGTAGGGGAGAGCAGAACCATTACGACTCTGGTTGGGAGAAGGTTGGGGTTCTTTTGGGTCTCTGCTTCTGTGTCAAAGTAGGAATTGGGCATGGCCTCAACTTGCACCCGAGTGTGAGTCTGTCAGGTAAGGGATGCCAACAAGATGGAATGGTGAGGGGTCGAGCAATCCTGCCAGGGTATAGAGTTAAGGAGCAGTCATGGGTTGTGTTTAGTTCAAAGGATTTGCTGGTTTATACCAGCTTGAGCTACTTGGGCTCAGTGCACATGAGGAATGGGAGAGGGAATTCCACCTAGGCCTGAGAAATGGGCAGTGACGCCTCCTTTGTCAATTTCGAGGGTTGGAGGTATGACGAGAGAGAGGAAACTAGAAGGGAGTTCAGGAGATTGAAGGAAGGCATGAGCTCTTTGGGTTATGGGGATAATTTATGGGGTGTGTGCGACCATCAGGGACCAGTGGGTGGCAGAAATTAAGTATGGTATGAGGGCGATGGGTCCGCAGAGGGACGGGCATGGGAGAAGTCCTGGGAAGAGGCCCCCAGGTCACCTTTCTTCTGATAACTGGGATGCATGGACCTTTAATCATTTTCATTATATGGAATTATGCCTTTGTTTGATTGTGTGGATAGGTCACCTACCTAGAAACCTAGTCAAATATTGTGGGATGGCATGCTCCAAGAGTCCTGTAGGTCACGACCATTCCAAGAGCCCTGCAGCTTGAGGCTGTGGCTGCAAAGATAAAGGGAAGGCAGTAGAAGCCCAACCCGGCTCAACCCCGAGCAAGCCGAGAGGAAGGAGGCTTGCAATCGATGTGATCCAAGAGGCAGCGAAAACATACCATGAGAACACATTAAAGGAAATTCAAAAGCTCATTGAAAAATGGGAAGCTGGCATAAATAAACATGCAGAGACAAAGATGGATACTAAGGAATGGAGAGGTTTAATACCAAATTTGAGACAAACAAGGGGCTGACTAACATAATTCAAGTAGACCTTCTATCTTTATTGGTCTATGAAGAGCATCCTTGGCAAAGCCTTGGAGAGGATCTCTATGAGCCTGGTAAAATTAGCCCAAGACTTCCCAGACTACAAGAGTGAGTTCAATAAGATCAAGTTCCAGCTGAGTAAAATAGTTTGAAAAGATCAAGTTCATATTGACGATGGAGCTATGTAGTTTAATTTAGGGTTTTATTTAGTCCTAGATGGACCTTTTAAAAGCTTTGATGGATGGCTTTAAAAATACCCTCACAAAGATACATTTTCAACCTTTGGAACAGAAGTTCTTCCAAAAAAGAGTAACCCAACTCCATTGAATTCACCCTTAATTTATTTTGAAATTACAATAATATAAAAATATTTATCTTAATTGGCTTATTCATAAAATAAATAATTATGTAATATGGTTTTGTGTATTTATTTTGTCATGCGAATAATATAAAAAGTAAATAATTGAAATAAAATATTTAGAAAACAATTACTTTGAATTTTAGTTTTACATGTAAACATGACAAACAAACAAATATTATAAAATAAATATTTGTGAGTTTAGTTCTAATTTATATATTCATAATATGAATATTTGTAATTTTTTTATAGTTATGGTGACAATTCACATTAATAAATCCACTTATACATGCCAACATGGCAAACACAAAGTTAACTACCCTACTTTATAGAACTTGACAATATAGCATACACCACTTCTTTAAAAATATGGGGATATACTCCACTTCCAATAAGATCAATAAAAAAATATTTCACTTTAACACTACATAGTAAGAATGGTGCTAACTTGTCCGTCAAATATGGTGATTATATACTTCATTTTTAATATGATACATAAACATTTACACCACATTAACACCACATAACGTAAGTGGTGCTAACTTATGGTGATATAATTCATTTTTAATATAATACATAAACATTTACACCACATTAACACCACATAACTTAAGTGGTGCTAACTTATGGTGATATACTTCATTTTTAATATAATACATAAACATTTCACCATATTAACACCACATAACTTAAGTGGTGCTAACTTATGGTGATATAATCCATTTTTAATATGATACATAAACATTTACACCACATTAACACCACATAACGGAAGTGGTGCTAACTTATGGTGCTAAAAGAGAGCTTTTCTTGTTGTGATATGACTTTTAAATCAGAATTTCAAGGAAAAAAACCTTTATTAAATATTGTTTTGGTTAGAAAATTTTGATGGCAAAAATAATAAAAGAAGTTTTTTTTAATTTTTTCTTGAATTGTTTATATTTCTCTTTTATGTTTAATTTAAAAAAAAATGGTTTCTCTTCTGTTTTTTATTTTTTTTCTTTAAGATTTAATTAAAATGTTTCCAATTTTCTAAATTTTGTAATATAGGCTACGAGTCAAAGTAAATTGGTGAGATTGACCTCAGTTTTCATCTTTGACAACTAATACTTAATCTTAGAAGAATAAGCATTAGCTTGAACTGAAATTCATATATATTTAATTAATTTATTTTAATTATATATATAAACAAAGTTATTAAAAAATAAAAAATATAATATTAGGAATTTTACTTCTGTGATTCATAAATTAAGTATCAAATTGCGATTTTTACCGAAAGATTTGATACTTAAAAAATTATACCAAAAGATTTGATACTTTATTGATTATGGTTTAATAGGAAAAATATTAACTAAAGTAAAAAAATTTCATGATGGGCTAACCGTCAAATTTAAACCCTGCCTCCACTGGTGCGTGTCATTCTCGTTACAATTAGATAAGTTCAAACGATATGATAAGATAAGGTCAAAACACCATTGAATTGATTGATGGCAGGGCGGCTGTCTTCGACGGACAGCTTCAAGTGATTGTTGTGCGACACAGAACGAACTCAACCAGCTGTAACGGTCCACAAGTAGGATGTGGCAACATTACGACCAATGGCTGGAAATACTTATCCGACCAAACTGCCTCAACCAGATAGGTAGTCAATAAGCACTCGTATACGATATTCCTTCAAATTCAGTGAGTATTATCCGTAACTGCTTGTTAATCTATTAATCAATACCGGGCAGTAAATTAACTCTGTCGACACCATTCAAAAAACTGTAAGTCGAACTCACCTCTTTTTCCTTTTTTCATATATATATATATATATATTCACTTAAAAGTTCGTTAAAATCTATAAATTTGTGTTGTATAATTTGAGGATTTTTAGAATCCTAAATCTATTTTTAGATTCAAAATCAGATTTTAAACGATCAAAAATCAAAATTATACCTCCGATTATATCACAAATTTTCGAAAAAGAATAACAAACATAAAATAATTAAAGAACGTTGATTCAAAACACACGTGGAAGTGGAATTCTACTTCCTGTCGAGATTACATTCACTCTAATCAAATTATATTCTTGAACAAACAATGACAGCGGCCATTTGAAATAAGTAATAACCAAATCATCGGCGTAGTCTAACGGCTACTTTCTGCCGAATTGTAACCAATCCACCTCTTTTTTTTGAGTGGGCGAAAACTTGGTTACGTCAATTGATTTTTATTAGATTTTAGTGTATTTCATTTAAATTGTTTTTTAAATATAAAATAAATTTTATATTTGGAAAATTTTATAAAATAAGAAAATTTATACTATTTAAGTCAATACAGCTTTATAAATTAAAGGCATAGGTTAACTATTTTAGGTTTTGAAGCATTTTGGATGTTTTTGACACGAATTTGATAAAATAAAATGTTGTGTAATTTTGGTTTTTTTTTTTTAAATTTACTTGTAAATATATAAATGAATTTAGTGTTATGGAAATTTCTTCTAACACCTAGATTGTGCAAAGGTTACATATTAAATTTGTGATTTTAACAAATTCCTAATATAATTATGATAGATTTCATTGGAAAATATTGCAAAATGTAAAGTAGTGAGACTGAGACCAAAGGGTTGATTGATCAAAACACGTTCTCATGATAAACACGTTCTCATTAAAAAAAAACTAAATTATAATATGGTTTTAAATTATTAATATAAAAAACATTTATAGGAAAAAACATTATAGATATTCAGTTGCATAAAAATCTTGGTTCACTAATACTACATATCTTAAAAAAAATTATAACTCGTATTTATCAAACATTCTTTTAATCCATTAATTTAACTAAAATCATAAATACTTTTAGGAAAATTCTAAACTTTTATATTTGAACACTATTAAAAAAAAAATCTCAAATATTTAATAAAATTTAAATATCTAACAATTATATTGATAAATAAATCAAAATTTAAAATAAAATTTAAAAGCTTTATTTCAAATGAAATAAACCTAACGGTTATAAATGTAATATAATTTTAGTCAAATAAAAAATAGAAAATCAACCATTAAACTACACTCAAAATTATCCATCCTATATTATAGGTCGAGACTCTACACTAGTCATAAAATCGTCGCTGACATGCTCTGTAAAATGATTAAATGATTAGATTCCTCAATCCGATGATACTATTGAAAGCTTTTGACTGACCGGAAAGAAATGATTTCTTGAAGCGACAAGGCATTAACGTTGGTCTACAGCCATCCCTACATTTGTTGGGGCCACGTTCGTGCTGCTTCGTCGTTTGTGACAACAAGTGGGCTTAGAATTCTATATGGGATGCATCTTGTAGATGGTTCCATAAGAACACAGTGGACCCAATTGGCACACACCATTTCTACCTCATCACATGGGATCATTGCTTCTGTTCTTTAGATCCTATCTTTCAATTATTATATATACAAAGCCAGTGCTTTCTTTTGATATCAATTCTTGTAGTCGGTTTTAAGAAATAGCTCGAAAGTTCGTTTTCTGTGCTCCTATCTCATTTAATCAATGGCAATTGCAAGAAGATTGAGGAATCCTCAAGTTCTTCTTTTGAAGCAGATAATCAGGGCGTTTCGCAAGTTTGTAAAGGGCCATAAGTCTACTAGATATGCCCTTTCTGCAAAGAAGACACGGTACTTCGAAATGGAAGATGAGGCCATGGGAAAATCATGCTGTGCTCTGCCTTTAGATGTTCCCAAGGGACATTGTGCAGTGTATGTTGGAAGAGAACGAAGAAGATATATCGTCCCTGCCACATATTGCAATCATTCTCTCTTCAGGGCATTGTTAGTGAAGGCTGAAGAAGAGTTCTGGTTTGATCACCGGATGGGCCTCACCCTTCCCTGTGACGAAGTTGCTTTTGAGTATTTGATGGCCTTGTTTGAGAAAAAGGATCATCCACCACCTGCAAATTTGAAGCTGGATGAAATCATTGATGGCCATTCTCCAAAAGGAGTGGATTGCACATACTAGTGTTTAATGACTTATTATCCAACTTCTCGTTGCAGTGCATTCCTTTAAGAGCTTAAATCCTTTTAACATTTCCAGTCTTAAAAGATGAAATGTGCTTGAGTCTTCTCAGGTTTGCAACTTTGTGGAGCCTCAGGTTGCAAGGTAGCAGAACCAGGTCGGTAAAAATGCGGCCTAATTCTGACCAAAGGTCGATACTGACAGGAGTTAATTTATCTGGGCCCTGTATCTTTATCTGGGCTAAGCATGGTCAAGGATAATTCAGATATTGGCAATGTACATATTTGTAAACAACATTAAAGATTTACAGGATATACCATTTTACCATTATATTTCTCTTAAACATATTTGCAAGTTCCACCTTTACATTTGCTCTCTACTTTGATTAAATATTTTATTCTTGCATGTTTTAACATATAATCAGCATCCATGAAGTCCCATCTTATGTCATAAAATGTAATTGAGTTTGATGTTTATTTCATTTAAGTTTAATACTTAGTGTTCGGAGAAACATTCAAAGACTGGAGCAGTCGACAACAATCACATTTTACTTTTTAAATCTATACTTCGTGAAAACCAAAAGCATCGTGAATTCTTAAACACGAGCAATAGTCACACTAATGAGATCTGTTAATTAAACCTCGCGCAGGTTTTGCTATGGTTTTCTGATTATTTTGATGTATGTCTAATATATGTGTGCATTAACACAATCTTAATATAATATGTGATATTAGACGACCCCATATACGGATTTCAACATTTTCTAGAGGGTAGATAGCGACAGCCATCTAAACTCTAGACCTATAATGTTGAAATAAATTTAAACACTTTCGTTCTGGTTATGAAGTTATGACAATGGGAAATTACCAAACACTTTGGAAAACATGTCAACATGGGTCCTCCATCACGGATAAACACGCAAGACCTCCCGACCAAATCGTACTTATGGTCGTGGAAAACACAAACAACATCCATGGAAATTTGTACAATCATATAATTTTACGCAATATGACATGGCATTTGATGGCTCAGTTTTCATAGATCTTAACTCGTTTACATGCGGGAACAATGTCATAAGGGAATTTTTAAATGCAAAATCTTTTTATTAATTTTTATAAATTAAATTAAATTTAAATACTATTGTAAATTTACTAAATTTAGTTGTCATGGTTAGTTTAATTGATTAATTTATTTTTTTAATGGTTGAAGTGGTTTTGTTATTGAAAAATTATAAATTCAATTTTCTAGATATTTTTGAGGTGAATATAGTGCTAAAAAAAATTTTAATGCATTAAAAAATATATTTTAAATAATTAGAAATCATAATCTGGGATGAATATAGTGCTAAATGAATTCTTTAATGCATTTAAAAATTATTTTAAATAATTAGAAATCACAATCTTATTAGAAACTCTAACAAAAAAAATCATTTAATCTATTAAATATACACTACTTTTCTCAATTCTATTTAATTTCATTATAAAACAATATCATTTTAAAAATTTAAATTTCTATTTAAAAATATACAATTTAATTTAATAACTAAATTATTATTATTACTTATAAATTTATACTATATATGTTACAAGTCATGAGTCCTTCCGTTAAGTCATCTCATTTTTTGTTACTTCTTCATAGTAATAGTGTGAGGGTTTAAAAACTTTCTCTTATCCTCAACTTTATATAATTTTAAATTTTTTTATAGATACAAGGTCAATCTATTAAAACAAACACAATTTCATCTAGATCTAATATAGAAAATGGAGCAACTTTAAGTAATAAGCAATTTTTTTTTTTCATATACGTCAACAACTATGGAATAACTATATAGTCCAAGTAAGAGTCTACTAAACCAAATTTTGAACTAATTGTTCAATTAATTGCCTCTACCTTTTCTCTTGCACCGACCTTTGTTCCCATTTTATTTTACATATTATCTGAAGTAGTGGTGTGCTATTAATACCTAGTACATATGTTGACCAATTTCATGTGAGTTATGTTACTTCTTCGACTAGGTCTCAGTCTAAATCTTATTCATCTAGCTCCAGTTATCAAACTATTGGAAGGGAGCTTATGGGGTTGCGGCCAACTCTTAGAAATGCCCAACAAGGTCAAGGATTTTAAGTTATGGTATTTTCTTCACTAACTAGTTCTCCATCAGTAGCAACATGATCAAATTATCATGAAGGTTCCATGACAAATGACCACAAGAAAATCTATCATTATCATGTATGAGATATTTATAATTGCATACTCAACCTATACACAATTTTCTTTGACACTTATGGTTAAAAATGGACTTTAGCATGTCCTAATCCATAGAACAGGTTTCCGCCATAATAATTATCGGTTCATAGAAAAGTGTAGAACACACATTAGTGTTGTTTTTCATCTTAATGTCTATCCACTATAACACATTTAAAAACCCCTTAAACTTGGCTAGTTCTAGTGCCTACTAACGAAAATGGTTTCTTCTGCGGAACTGTTGTGAATGCGATCAAATATGAAACTACTATCATGTGGTGTGAAATTCAACTACGACTGAAATTAGCATGAATATTTTATAGAAATGTTTTTCAAAGACAATAAGATAAGTGTAGTTGTCATGAGGCCAAGCCTCTAAAATCCAAAGTGGATAATCCATTCAAACAAATAGATTTAATTAAAATAAAAATATTGTTACCATTATTGGTGCTCATCTATTGAAGGGGATTTAACTATTCTAATGAATTATTCTATTGTGGAGATCAAAAGTAGATTCAACAAATTTTTGAAGTACTAGTCCATGTTGGGTCCTTCGTTTTTGAAGGAATAACAGTTGTGAAGGAAATTTTAGATGAAACTGTCAGAAACAGAGAACCATTACAATCGAAATGACAACGAAATGTTTTGTAACGTATGCAACATAAAATAAGGCAGCGTGTTGAAGAAATAAGATTTGACTTTGATATAATCAATGGAAAACCAAGGTAATGGCCCTAACTATTGGAAAAAAATGGATCAAGTGAGTGCAACTATAAAAAAAGACAAAATTTAGTGAGAAACACGTTTAGACAATGTCACAAACTTCCTATTGTGCCAGAAGAAAAATTAGTGTCTAGTGCTAAGAGTTATGGAGTCTATGAGATCTAGACTTGTAATATTTTCTTTATATTTTATTTGTGGGTTTCGATTCTACACACAATTTTGTTAGTGCCACGAGATGTAATGCTAAATGATACAATGTAATTCACCTCTACTTTTAATGATATAAGGAATCTGAGAATTCTGTCAATTGTCTGTGGAACTTTTAAAAATTTCTACATATGTTTATTTCCTGAATGAATGCAATGACTCAAATGGTTTAGAATGAATGTGATAATAGCTTAGAAAGTTATGTAATTAAACAGATATATATCCCCTGTATCATTTCATGGTTCTGACATGCCTTGGGTGAGACTCTCCTTCATTCTGAAGGGGTGAAAATGTTGGTGAAGTGATAGACTATGTGAGCTCTTTGTTGGCACCCTCGGTCGAACCTTGGGTCAACTTAAATGTATTATTTCTTCCAACAAATGGTTCCATTTCCAATACCTCTAGTTTTCTTTCTAAGGGGGGTTTAGATCATGCGCCAAGATATATTCAGCATAATATATAGAAATGGTGGCATGACAAGGTGGATCACTTTATCTTGCAGCAAGGCCAACTGAGGTAGAAGAATCTTGATTTGGTAAAAGAAGAAACATTGTACGTTGAACTTGCTTTTGATCAGTATGAGATCTTTTGGTGTGAATTTCCCTAGAAGTTAGAGAATTGGCTGACTTGATTTAATCATAAATTGAGGATTTTGATACAATCAAGTTTACGTAGGGACTGGACTATGAAATATATGATCGATCTTTGTCAATTGGATATAGAACTGACAAGATCCATCGAATTTTGGGTTAACGTTACTCTTAAAAGTTATATTATTGAATTTTTGGCTGAAAGTCATCAATCATTCTCTCGCACAAAAGCCATATTTAAATTTGGAATATGAGGTTGTTTGCTGAAGGAAATTCCACTTTGAGTTAAGGTATTGTTGGTAGAAAACAACATGTTGGAGTTTCAACCAGGTCAAATGGTAGCTTAAGATACTAATACTGGGGGAATGGATTAGGGGAGAGGAATGTTCTGTCGCTGCAGGAGGGTGGGGGAATTCCTATAATGAATCAAGAATATTTGCAGATGGCGAAAGATTTTAGAACATTGTGAAGGGAAAGAATAGTTGAAGATTCGTGTGAGAAGAAGTTATGGGAACTAAACACTAGAAGAAGGCAATTGCAATGCATAACTGATGAAGTACGGAATTCAGTAGAGCATAAGTCCTAAATGGAGACACTCAAGTTGAAGAAAGGGAGTGAGGGAGAAAGTTATTTTAAAGGTACAATGGGAGCGACTAACAAAATTCGAAATGTAAGAAAAATAGAGGGGCTAGAAGCAGTAACTATGAAACATGAGGATGTAGAAGGGTTTCAGATGCCTGAGCTAAATGTCCAATTAACTAATATATCAGATGATGATACACCGATGGATGATGATTTATACTTCGTGATGAGGCCTCTTTTCTTTGTAGATGATTCAAAACTAGAGCACAAAAGCTTGCAACATAGAAACACAACTATTCCTCCTTCCCCTGACCTTCCTATGGTGCTATATCAAAGTCTGGATTTTCTATTTTCAAAGGTACATAGACTTATTAAAGTTGAGTCATCTCTTCAAGCTAAAAGTAGTTCTAGTGGTGTTAGTCAGCCAATTTCAATTAGTTATTCTCAACCTGGTTCACGAGAGTCTGTACCTTTTTCTACAACACAACAAACCATGGTTGGAGTCTCAGCTGGGTCTCTTACTACGTACCCCAATTTTGCAGGAAAAGGGGGTGAAGACTTTGAGAAGCATTGGTACTTGTATGAAGTTGTTTTGAGAGATCATCTGAACCCTCAAAGTACCAAGCTAATTGAGTTTCATGCCACATTGAGGGACAAAGAATTAAGGTGGTTCATAAAATGGATTGATGATAACCCCAATGTTGATATAGATATGGTTAAGAAATAATTTATTCACGAGTTTAAGTTGTCACAATCAAATAAAAAAGGATTGGTATAACTGTTAGACATTTGCCAAAGGGAAGGGAAATCGAACTGACAATGAATGCATCAATTTAAGGATGTTATTAGTAATTAATATTAACCTATTGATCCCCATCATCAGAGAGATTATTTTATCAAGGCTTTGCTACCAATGACACAATTCCATTATTTTAGCAGAAGGTCAGTATGCTTCAAGATGCCTTGGAGCAGGAAATGCAAATATAGGCTATGGTCGGTTATCCACATGATCATAGAGTTGGTGATCCCTCGAGTGATCCTTCTATTATGGGCCCCCAAAATCAAATAGCTAAATTGACATAGAGGCTGAAAGATCTAGCACCTTCACATCCTTCATGACTTCATTTTTGGTGCACCCATTGTTACGTTAAAGGAAACCATGTTACAAAGTTCCCATCACTAAGAGGACTAGGATCTTGTAGCATACCTATGGGACCTCCATCACTGCGACCTATGGGAGTCGCAAAAATCTCACTTGCACTTCTCTATCAGGGTCATACATAGTTGAAGTTGTTTCCGAGTCCACAAGGTATATCTGCAACTGATTACTATGATGCATGTTCAGGTTTCATCCATCTACCTCGTCTGTGTCCTATTTTATAGCAGTATTAAACTGTTCGAAATAGCTTGTTTTGTGATTTCTACAACTCCCCCAAACACCATACAGATCAATGGCAGTCCCTAGATGCTCCAGTGGACCATATTAACGGTACTTCTTTCCATGTTAATAAGACTCCTCGACGATGACGAGGAGGAGATCCAAGGGGCAGATGGATAGGTGGAAGAGGATTGATTAGATGCTATAATTGTGAGCAGGAGGGCCATGTGGCGAGAGAATGTCCTTTGCTGAGGAAACCATGGTGTTCATACTATCGGGTAAATATGCACACAATTGAAGACTTCCCTAAAAAAATTTCTCGATGGGAGGAGAAAAATCGGGCAAAGCGAACTTAGTCTATGTAGAGCCTCAGGATCCTAGTCCTTCAACAAAACCTAATATCAATATTTTCATGAGAGGAGGAAAGAGGAAAGGAGATGATATTGGAGTCACTGATCAACCAACTGCTATAAAACATGTATCTCCAAATAAATCATATGATCCAAATCAATAAAAGGAGTATTATAGGGATGCAACTAAAATTTTTCGTTAGTTAATGTCCTCACCAGGACCCCAAAGTGACCTACAAGATAAATTAAAGGGACGTAAGGAGAAATGTTTTTCCGAATCTTCCCAACCTATAATGGACTGGTTTAAGTTATTCTTGCATATTATGAATGACGAGCAACTCACCGGTGAGTTAGAGAAGGGGCTAAAGACTATTGTTAAGGATTATGTATTTTTTGAGGAACCAATCTCTACAAACCTATCTACACGGCATTCCAGGAGCGTACAGGGGAAGAAGAAGAGGAATAAAATGAATTTTCAGGTAGATGCTCAGATTGCAAGATTTGAGATTAACGAATCCATGTTGGATTTGGTATCAGATGTTAATATTTTACCCTAGAAAACTTGTGAAGCTCTTGGAAAACCCAAGTTGGTTTATTCCCCAATTCAGTTGTGTATGGAAAACCAGTATTGAATTCTTCATGTTGGCAGATTAGAAGATGTTGAGGTGGATATAGCCGGTGTTAAAAATTATCTAGATTTTGAGGTTATTGATATTATTAATGATATAGACCCACATCCAAATTTTCTTGCAATTGACTGGGATTTCGAGAAAATGTAGTCGTTGATTTAAAGTGAAAGACCATGACTTTTGAAGTGGATGGTATCATGTTATATATCCCCTTGATCCATATTAGGGTCCGAGATTCAATGAAATTGTAGATGATGTTGAATCCCCTAGTTTAGTGGACTAGTTATATCAATTGATTGTTGGAAAGAGAGAATATTACATTAACACCATAACAAATTCATTTATTAGATGGAGGAGTATCTAAAGTACTGAAGTTGGTTTTGAAGCTATAATGGTAGATTGGAAACAAGATGCTCATGAACTCCACTCTTAACAGTCTGCTATTATTCGATGTATCCGATGGACTATTACTCAGGTACGCAAGTATCGTATTTTTAATGGTACTAATTATGTGGTAGATTTTGTTAGAGAAATTGATTCATTCATAGAAAAATGTCATAAGGTCCCCCTAATGAGTGTTTCTTTGCAATAAAATCCTGCAAAATGGAGGGAAGCATATCGTGATCAACTCAAAGAATGGAGCAGGGTTAAAGTTGTTTTGTTATATCGATTTTCTCCATTGACAGAGCTTTTGAGCAATATTCCCATTTATAATGAGCGTACTTCTCCACAAGACTATGTTAGGAATTGTTCCTCTATATGGATGGATGATGTCTTAGAAGTTGCGATGTGGTCATGTTTATTTATTAACTCTTTTGGAAATATTCTGTCGGATTGGTATTTGCAGGAGGAGCTAAATCGTTAGACCAAAAATTGGGATGTATTGACAACTCAGTTTTGTAAGGAATTTTCTATTTTTGATGTGGATGAGAAAATGGCACAGGTCCTTAAAGCTATTAGAGGTATTTTTTTATTTTTTTTTTCGGGGGGGGGAATGCGCTAGAAGGATGTAGAATATATGGAGACTTTGCACACCAATATGATTCGAGGTTTCATGAATTTGTTGTTAGTGGTAAAGTAAACATATCTCGATGATGATTTAAAGGAGTTAAGGCACCTATATTTCAAATATTTTGAAGGGGAAAAAAATTAAATAGGACTATGTTTGTGACGCTCCACATTGGCAGCCACTTAAACTGAAGAAGAGGAATATTGTGACCAAAGAGAAAGCAAAGATTGATTTTATTGGACACTATTGGCATGATTAGACCACGCAGGAAATATTTGACCTCATCAAAGAATATGAGGATATATTCCCTTGCTCCGTCTCATAATTGAAAGGAATTAAAGGCGATTTATGAGAAATAAACATTTTTTTAAAGAAAGATGTGAAACCCATTAAGCACCAACCTTACAGGTCAAATCTGTGAGTCAAGGAAAAGTTCAAGAAGGAAATTGATAAAAATGTTGTCTTCCAGTCTTATATTCCCCGATGATGAAGCTGAATGGATAATTCCTATTGTCATCGAGGATAAAAAGGATTCATATGAAATCAGGGCATGTGTTTATTATCGTAGACTCGATAATGCATGTCTATATGATCCATTTCAAACACCTTTCAGCAATGAAGTCTTGGATAATGTTGGGGGGAATGAAGTGTATTCCTTTACCGATCGGTTTTTTGGATATAATCAAGTACGCATTGTAAAATAATATAAAAAAATACCACATTCACCACTAAATGGGGTTAATATACATATAATGTTATTCATTTTGGGTTGAATATTGGTCCAACTTTCTTCTCTCGTATTGTTATTGTTTCTTTTCGTGAGTACATACACAAGTTCCTGGAAGTTTATATGGATGATTTGACTATTTACAATTTTTTTAAGAATAACCCTAGCTTGTTGAGGGTTATGTTTGATAGGTGCAAGCAACTTCAAATATCATTCAATCTTTAGAAGTGCAATTTTGTTGTGCCTTTTCGAACGTTATTGGGCCACATTATTTTTAAGGAGGGAGTCTGTGTGGATCCTGCTAAAGTTGCGATAATATTGAATATGCCACCACCCACCTCTGTTCAATAGTTTCTCTCTGTACTAGGACACACTGGTTATTATCACAAATTTATACGAAAGTATGCTTCCATTATGGCTCCACTTGAGAAGCTCCTCAATAAATTAGAGATTTTTGTGTAGTCTGATGAATGTAATACTAAATTTGATACAGTGAAGGAGAATCTTGTGAGCGCGCCTATTTCAGTCTACCATGTTTGGAATAATTAGTTCCATGTTCATATTGATGCATCCGAGATTGTTATCTTGACACAATTGGGTGAAGGAAATTTCGACCATCCTATCTAATGTAGAGAAGAATTATACCACCATAGAGCATGAAGCTTTAACGATGGTATATTCTCTTTAGAAGTTACAACATAACATGCAAGGAGGTCCATTCGAGTTTTTCACAAACCATTCAATGTTGAAGTACTTAGTCAATAAACTTGTACTCGAATGATGAGTTTCCAGATGCCTAGTTATTCTGCATTGAAGTTGTTTGTGACTACTTAGAAGATATTGTTACCTTTATTGCAATAGGAAATTGTTCATCTGATTTTACTAAAATGAAAAAAAATACATTTAGTCGTTCAAGCAACAAACTACCAATTCATTGCACGGGATTTATACAATATGGGGCTTGATCATGTTTTACACCATTGTATCGTTGACCATGAACGTGAAGGAATATTGTGGGAATGTCATGTTGTAGTCGCAGGGTGAAATGTTCGAGGTAAAACTACTGCTTGAAAGTTCTTACAAGTTGGTATTTAGTGGCCAACTCTTTTGAAGGATGTGAAGGATTATGAAAATACTTGTGATCTTTGTTAGCTAGTTTTTCAACCATCGAGGCATGATGAAATGCCCGTGAACCTGGTACAAGAACTTACTGACTTTGAAAAATGGAACTTTTTATTTCATTAGACCTATAAATCTTCCAGCTCACCATTCACATGCCCAATATATCATTATTGTAATAGAATATATTACTCATTAGGAAGAAGCTACTCCAGTCAAAGACTGTACTACGGAAATGACTACTAGATTTATATTTGAGAACATCATTACTAGGTTTGGTTTCCCTCGCAACTTGATGAGTGATCAAGTTTCTCAATTTATTAATGAAATAGTTCAGACTCTGTAGAAAAAATTCATGATACATCATCATTAGAGCACCCCTTACCACTCGCAAACTAATAGGACTGTTGAAGAATTCAATAAATATTCGAACGAGGGCTTACTAATATTTTTTTCACAAATCTAGATGACTAGGATGAAAGGGTTCCAACTAATTTGTGGGCCTACAAAAAGCGATTGAATATGTATACTCCGTTCAAGCTCATTTATGGTCTGGAATTTGTTGTTCCTGCTGAGCTTATTGTTCTCAATCTTTTCATCACTCATGAAACTCAAATGTCAGAGGATGAATCTCTCCCTGAGAGAGTAAATAAGATATTTAAATTGCATGAATCTCGATTCCTTGCCTATTTTCATCAGGAAGTTGAAAATAGAAGCCAAAAATCTTGGCATGATCATCACATCAAGAAAAATTCTTTCTTTGTGGGTGACCAAGTTTTACTTTATGATAGAAAGTACCACATCCTGGTAAGCTAGAAATTCATTGGATGGGTCCTTTTTATGTTGCAAATATTAATGATTCTAGTGTTGTTTGACTTGCTCAGTTAGATGGTACTCTTTTTTTTGGATGGGTGAATGACGCTGGAATAAAGCCCTATTTTTCTAGTTCATATTCCTATTAATGTGATCTCTCCTTGTGGGAGTAGTACGTAGGAGTTACGATATTTTTGTAGATAATCATTTTTGGTCTGGTTGTTAGTTTATAGGTATTTTTTTTTTCCGCAAATGTCTTCCAGTTTTAGTTGTGACCAGATGCAGCCAATTGAGGTCAGGGAGATTTTGTTGCATCTTATATTTTCAGTCATCATTTCTTGTCATGTTTGTCAACTTTCCAAATCATTAAATAGTTAGTTACCCTATCTTTATTTCAAGTTCCAAGAAGATTTTATTCTACCATTATATATTTTTTTACGTTGCTACATCCCTTGATACATGTTTGGATCACATGTCATTAATTTCAAGTTAAATGGCATTTCTCGCACATAACTGCTAAGTCTTGTAGAAATTATATGCACTAGGCATGCATATGTCCTAGATTCACCTAATCTCACACTATTTAACTTTATGCAAGATACTGAATCATTCCACTTGTTAATCTTTTGCGGAAAATTAATTTCACACACAGGTAAAGCATAAATAAAAATAATCGCACATAACACAGTTGTTTTTTTAACAGGGAAAGCCTGAAGCTGAAAACCCCAAATATATATTATGTATCATGGAATCATATGAAAATCCTCATACAAATCTTATCAAGCTCTCAGTACAGTACAATCGTCATACACTAATCATGATCAATCTTGCAAATCCATGCACCGATCCCTGCTAAAGAATAGCCTACCTCCACTGCGCAATCCCTGCTGAAGAATAGCTCTGAATGAATTCAAATTACTCTTGCCTTAAATATGCAATCCTCATTGGCAACTCCAATGTGTGTGTGATGCAATCAATGCATCACTATAGTCACAACAGATATTCTATCTTGCCCTTTCACCTACCTCTCCACTAGGTCTCCACTGAAACAGCCATGCATTGTAGTTAATTGTTGTATTTTTTAGTTGATTAATGAGTTATTATTTGTCAATTAATAAAATAATTAATTCACTCCACTCTCACTAGTGTATCATTCATTTATACTAGATACAACAAGCTCAACTGAGTCTAACTAAGTTAAACTGAATACAACTCCATAACTACTTCTTCCAACTGTGTCCTAACTCTGCCACTTGAGTTCTAACTGAGTCCTCCATGCATTAGCACCAGTAAACCCTTAGGAATTGCATAATTCCCTCAGTCCAATGATGTGCCACATCTGTGCACTGAAACAAAGTGGTCCAAGAGAATAAGTTGTTGTTTAGTGTCTGATTATTATTAAGAGCTAATAATAATCGACATGCATCTATTTTTAGATTGACGATCTATAAATAGACTTCGCCCAATATTATAAAAATAGAATTTCATCTATTTTTCCAACTTGATCAAGCATCCACAAATAGCATCCTGCAACTTCTGAAATATGATCACCATGTCTAAAAATAGACATTGTCTAAAAATATACTTGCACCAAAAATAGCCTGCGGGCTCAATTAGTGAAGGCAAATCTTTTCACTAAGATCATCATCTTGTTGAATCTCAACACTCCCTCTCAACAAGATAGGGATTATCCTTCACCCTGATCCTGCCTCTATGGTATTCGAATTTTCTCCTGGTAAGGGCCTTCATCAGAATATCTGCATCCTGATCCTCCGTAGGAATGTATTGAAGCAACATGATCTTTCGCTGCACACAATCTCTGATATGATGATACCAGATATCAATATGTTTAGATCTATCATGAAAAATAGGATTAACTGAGAGTTTAATGCAAATCTGATTATCACAATGTATCATTGTGGGATCTAAATGTGAACCGAACAAACCAACCAGAATCTTCCTCATCTAGATAGCCTCACATGCAGCTTGACTTGTTGCCATCTATTCCGATTCCACTGAACTAAGTGCCATGGATCTTTGTTTCCTACTGTACCAAGAAACTGTCATAGATCCGATACTAAAAATCCCCCCTGATGTGCTCTTTATGTCTGTTGGGCTTCCTGCCCAATATGCATCCGTGAAGCCATGCAACTTCACCTCATTTGTCTGTCTGTACCATAAACCATAATCATATGTGGCCCTGAGATATCTCAGGACATGCTTGCCTACCTTCCAAAATGGCTTGGTAGGCTTAACCATCGCTTGTGAAAGCTGGTTCATCACATAGCATATGTCCGATATTTTATTGACTAAATACATGAGCGAACCCAAAAACTTTCGATAAACAGTGGCATCCACTACCTCTGCCGATGTAGCATCCTCTTTCTTCCAATTTCCTGGAAGAGGAGTGTCGATAGGCTTTCAGCCTTGCATGTCAAACTTCTCCAGTATCTCTCGAGCATACTTTCCTTAAGACACAAATAGTTCACCTTCCCACTACCATATTTCCAATCCAAGGAAATAATGAAGGAGGCCCAAATCCTTCATCTCAAACTCCTTTGCAAGATCTACCTTGCATGAGTGTATCAACTACTCATCACTTGTTAGTATTAAATCATCAACATAAAGTACAATTATTAAAAGCTTACCCTCCACCAAAATCTGGTACAGGTTTGCATCCACCTCACTCTTCGTGAAGCCAAGTCCAGTGAAATAGCTGTCAATGCGAGTGTACCAAGCACGAGGTGCTTGTTTCAGCCCATACAATGCTCTTTTGAGCCTGCACACATGAAACTCGCTCCTGAAGATCTCAAATCCTTCAGGCTGCTCAATGTACACCTCTTCCTCAATGATCCCATTAAGGAACACAGTCTTCACATCCATCTGATGAATGTGCCAACCCATCTATGCTGAGAGAGCAAGGATGGTCTGTATGGAAGAATACCATGCAACAGGTGCAAAGGTTTCTTCATAGTCAATCCCCTCAATCTGTGACAAGCCCTGGGAAAAAAATCTTTCCTTATACTTCTCGACACTCCCATCAGCAGCTTGCTTTTCCTTGTAGATACATCTTGATCCTACAACTGATTTTCCCACCAGCCTTGGAACAATCTCCCAAGCACTGTTTCTGACAATGGATTCATACTCCTCCACCATGGCATCTACCCATGTGGGCTCCTGCACTACTTCTTCGAAAGAAGATGGCTCTGTCATGATACACTTGCTCATAAGAGCCACGTATCCAGTAATTCAGTCAGGTGATTGTCTCTGCCTGCGCTGTGATGTATGGACTCCTACATTTTGTGCCACATCAAGCTTCAGTCTCTCAGCTTCTGTGGTACGTTTTCTGCCTTGTCCGATGTTTGGTTCTGTATGAGTGGACTCCTCCACTCCATGAATCTTCTCCTGTGTCTGATCCACATCTAGAGGCTCATCTTTGGGAACAATAAGTTCCTCCTCCACATGCAAGTGTAGCTCCCTCTCAAGCGACCACTTCATGGCTTTCACCTCATTGAATTTTATATCTCGTCCCACAACAGCCATCCAAATGTCTGGAAAGTATGGGGTGTTTCTGTGTACCCCACAAATATCCCAACTTCTGCAGTTGGCTCCAACTTTTTCCTAGCGTCCTTTGTCACATGAATGTAAACAGGTGAGCCAAAAATCTTCAAATGAGAAATATCAGGCTTCTTACCAGTAAAAGCTTCTTCTAGTGTACTCATGCCAAGTACTCTATGAGGACAACAGTTTTGCACATAAACCACAGTGTTGCATGCTTCCGCCCACAAGTGCATCGGTAGGCCCTCGTCATGCAGCATCGCTCATGCAGAACCCACGATCGTTCCATTCTTCCTCTCCGCGACCCCATTCTGCTGTGGGTTATGAGGCGCTATGGGTTCTCTTCGAATTCCTTCTTTGCTATAGAAGTCTTTGAATTCACCTGAGATGTATTCACCACCATTATCGCTCCGTAGAGCTTTTAATTGCTTCGCCGACTCCTTCTCCACCAATGCCTTGAACTCACGGAACTTTGAGAATGTTTCACTCTTCTTATGCATGAAGAAGATCCAACATCTACGAGAATAGTCATAAAAAAATATAACATAATACCTGTGTTTTGCTGTCGAAGCAACCGAGAAAGGTCCACACACGTCTGTGTGAATTCTCTCCAGGATCACCGAAGCACAGTTCTCCTTCTCATGAAAGGTGGTCTTCAAAAACTTACCCATAGTACATTCCTTGCACTGATATGACTGCGCAAGAGTGCCCTTGGGAAGTCTAGTAGAAATCTGCTGCAAAATATTCAAAGCGCCATAGTGAAGATGGCCTAATCTCCTGTGCCATAATTCGCCCTCATCCCGACTCACCACTTCTTCTGCTTTGCCCACCATTGTAGTGCAGCCATCTACCTCCAGCTTGTAGATATTCTTAATTTGAACCCCTATCTTCTTTATTTTACCCATTGTTTGATGTCGAAGGAAGTATTTTCCCTCACTGAAAACAACATCATAACCTCTGTCTTCCAGAATTGCGACTGGGACCAAGTTCTTCTTTAGACCTCGAACATGCATACCATTCTTCAACAAGAATGGATTACCGGACTCCCTTTCAAAGGTAATGGTCCCAATGCCAGTCGTACTATACCGACCATCGTCACCCATCTCTATATGCATCTGGAGATCCTTCTCCTTCAAGTCACTAAACAACTCTTTGTCTCCCATCATATGGAAAGACACACCACTATTAAGATACCACACCGATCCCATACAGCTTGAAACCAAGCATGCGATCAAAGAGAAATCAAGTTCAAATTGCAAGGCTAAGGCCTCTCTAGCTATAGATCCAACAACCTTCTTGTTCTTCTTATTTTGTGGATAGTTAGTGGCGAAATGTCCATGTTTGTGATAGTGAAAACACTTCACTTTGGACAAATCCTGCTTCTTGCCTTTAGCATCAGATTTTGAAGGATTCTTCTTCCCCTTCCCTTTCCTTGCTTTGGAAGCCAAAGCGCAATTCTCTTCATCTTCATTCTTCGATGAAGATCCATCCCTGGTACCCCACCTTATCTCCTCCTGCACAAGATCCGACCAAAGTCGCTCCCATCCCAGTAGTTTCTCCCGTCCATTGATAGAGTCTTCGTAGCTATGAAAACTCTTTGGAAGCCTAAGGAGAGCCAAGCTCACCAAGTATTCATCATCAACAGTAACCCCCACACTTCCCAGTTCATCCTTGCAGTGGACAAACTTCGTGGGGTATTTTGGAATACTATCGCCTTTCTCCATTTTTTTTTTCTAAGCTTGTCCTTAAGCGCCAACTTCCTCTGGTCACTTCTGATTTGGAAAAAAATCTGTCAAAGCCTTCCACATTAAGAATTGAGTGGATTTCCCGTGAAGGCTGGACACAATATCATCCTTCACACCTTCCAACAGAATCCTTCTCGTTTTTGTTGTCTTCTTTTGCTACGCGTCAAGTAATGCAGCATCGCTAGATCTCGGCCTAGGAACATTGCTATCGATGAACTCCATTATCCTCCAGCACTGCCTCGATCCTATCCTTCCAGGCTATGTGATTTGATCTCCCATCAAGGGCATACTCCAATCGCAACCCATTGAAATCCATTTCATTGTATACTCAACTTCTGCACCAAGAATCTTCTGTAGCAAATTTGAATTTTCCACCAACACAAACTCACTTTACAATTGTAATCTTCAATCAACAATGCACTGATACCATGTAGAACTTATATGCACTAAGTATGCATATGTCATAGATTCACTTGATCTCACACTATTTAACTTTATGCAAGATACTGAATCAGTCTACTTGTTAATCTTTTGTGGAAAATTAATTTCACACACATGTAAAGCATAAATAAAAATAGTCACACATAACACAGTTGTTTTTTTTAATCAGGAAAAATTAAAGCTGAAAATCCCAACTATATATTATGTATCATGGAAGCATATGAAAATCCTCGTACAAAGCTTATCAAGCTCTCAGTATAGTACAATCGTCATACACTAATCAGGAACAATCTTGCAAATCCATGCACCGATCTCTGCCTCCTGCTAGCCTGCCTCCATTGCGCAATCCCTGCTGAAGAATAGCTCTGAATGAATTTGAATTACTCTTTCCTTGACTACGCAATCCTCATTGGCAACTCCAATGTGTGTGTGATGAAATCAATGCATCACTATAGTCACAAAAGATAGTCTATCTTGCCCTTTCACCTACCTCTCCACTGGGTGTCCATTGAAACTACCATGCACTGTAGTTAACTACTATATTTCTTAGTTGATTAATGAGTTATTATTTCTGAATATATTGACTAATTAATTCACCCCACTCTCACTAGTGTATCATTCAGTTAGACTAGATACAACTAGCTCAACTGAGTCTAACTGAGTTAAACTGAATACAACTCCATAACCACTTCTTCCAACTGTGTCATAACTTTGCCACTTGAGTTCTAACTGAGTCCTCCATGCATTAGCTCCAGTAAACCCTTGGGAATTGCATAATTCCCTCAGTCCACTGATGTGCCACATCTGTGCACTGAAACAAGGTGCTCCAAGAGAATAAGTTGTTGTTTAGTGTCTGATTATTATTAAGAGCTAATAATAACCGACATGCATCTATTTTTAGATTGACAATCTATAAATAGACTTCGCCCAATATTCTAAAAGTAGAATTTCATCTATTTTTCCAACTTGATCAAGCATCCACAAATAGCATCCTGCAACTTCTGAAATATAATCACCATGTCTAAAAATAGACTTGCACCAAAAATAGCCTGTGGGCCCACTTAGTGAAGGTAACTCTTTTCACTAAGCTCGTCATCTTGTTGAATCACAACAAGTCCCTTACCTTGTCGATTACCCTACATCTTCCCACTTGTTATTATCATCCTAAAATTTTTCCATCTCGCATTCTCAGTTTATCCCATGGCTCCACTACCAGCCACTCTTAAATCTTCTTTGTCTTCTCGTCATCCTATCCAATTTGTGTACACTCGAACCCTATAAATATGGTTAACCCTACTAAGTCCACTCTCAATCTATACCCTATCGATTATTGTATTCATTTTGTAGATGATCTGTTGTGGAAGTATGATAAATTTCATCTTGTGGATAATGACTTGGCTGATTCCAACTTGTTCCCTAAACTTCTAATGATTTTTTCATGGATCCTAATAACCGCCCCAATTCGCGTTCCACTGTGAAAGTCTAAACCATTTTCCATCAGTTAAAATACTACACCCTTCTCCTTTTATGAGGCCTACCTATGTTCAAAACCACTAGTGAGATAATGCATTGTACAAAGTTCTTGTTCAGCCGACTTCATTGGGGTTCACTATGGTTGGAACGTGAATACCCAATGTTGAGATTCAGCAAGAATATCCTAGTGAAAATTAGGCACTGACACTAAGATTGAGCCTCACGCTATTTGTAGGTGGAGGTCTGTTTATAGATGCATGAGAAAATTCTATTTATAGTTGATGTATATTTATAGATGCATGAGAAAATTATATTTATAGATCTATGTGCAAGTTCTATTTATAGATCGCATGTTTATTTATAGATGCATGTCAGCTATTATTATCCCTTAATAATAGTTGGACAATAAACAATAATCTATTCTCAATTAGCACATGGAAATAGTTAACTGAAGTGGAAAATCAGTTAGCTATAGGAAATTCGAGTTCAAAGGTTGGTTGTTGGGACATGCAAGTGGACTTAGTTGTAACTAAGTGATTCGAAGTTGTAACAGAGTTGGATGTGTAGTTATGTGAGTTGTAAAGTAGTTTAAATCAATTAAGTGAGTTAAAATCAGTTCTACTAGTTGTAACCAAAGATACACTAATGAGAGATCAGTGAATTAATTATTAATTAATTCAAAATCAGTGGTCTCACATGAAATTGAAGGTTTACTACTTTTAACTACATGCATGTCAGATCCAGTGGAGACCCAGTTGAGATGTAGGTGAAAGGGACAGTTTGACTATCATTTGTGAAATTAGTGGGTGCACTCATGCAACCACACACACATTGGATGTGCCCATGAGGATTGTGCAGTCAAGGAAAGCAATATTGTATTCATTCAAGGATTGATATTAGCTGGGATCACGTAGTGGAGGCAGGCTATCTAGAGGCAGTAAATTGGCACATGAATTTTCCAGTTTTTGTATGACAATGTGAGATGATTGTATATTGTACTGAGAGCTCTTGGATTAGAGTTTTGTATGAGATTGTTTCATGATGAATTATATATAAGTAATATATGATAGTGGGCTTTTTAGCTTTATGATTTTCTGGCAATAACATCTGTGTTATGTGTGATTAATCTTTCTTCTTGATATTGCAATTGGCGATCGTCTTTTAAATTCCGCAAAGATTTTTGTAGAACTGATTTTGTATTTAACAGTGGCATATAATTATTACACCAGGAGAATCCAGGCAATACATAATTTGTATTAAAACTTCTACATGGTATCGGAGCAGAGAAGATTGCAATTTTGAAGCAAGAGTTGAGTTTGTTGGTGGAAAGAATTCGAATTTGCAGAAATTTTTCTTGGTGCTACAATTGAGTAACCATCGAAATGGATTTCAATGTCTTGCGGCTAGAGTATGCACTCAAGGGCAGCTCGAACTACATTACTTGGAAGGACAGGATGGAGGTGGTGCTCGAAGATAATGGCTTGAAGGATTTCATTGGCAATGATGTTCCTAAGCCTACTTCGGCAGATGCTAAATTACTTGATGCATGGCAAAACAAAGTGGCAAAGGTGAGGAGGATTTTTTTGGAAGGTGTATGAGACCACATTGTCTCAAGCCTTCATGGGAATGCCACACCATCTACTATGTGGAAGGATTTGACAGATCTTTTCCAAAGCAGCAAGAACCATAGGAAATTGGCGCTCAAAGATAAACTGAGGAAGATTAAGATGGAAAAGGGTGACAACATTCCAAAGTATCTCATAAAGTTTGTCCAATGTCGGGATGAACTAGGGAATGTGGGAATAAATGTTGCTGATGATGATTTGGTGAGATTTGCTCTCTTGGGACTTCCTAAGAGTTGGCACAGTTATGAAGACTCTATAAATGGATGGGAAAAATTGTCGGATTGGGAATGATTGTGGTAGGATCTAGTGTAGGAGGAGTTCAGGCGAAACACCAGAGATGGCTCTTCATCAAAGCATGATGATGAAGAGGATTTGGCTGCCAGGGCAAGGAAGGGGAAGGGTAAGAAATTCCATTCTAAATCTGATTTTAAAGGCAAGAAGCTAGATTTTTCCAAGGTCAAGTGTTTTCACTGTCGCGAACATGGGCATATTGCTACTAACTGTCCGCAAAAGAAGAATAACAACAAGGTTCTTGGAGCTGCAGCTGGTGAGGCCCTTGCCTCACAATTTGAACTTGACTTCTCTTTGATCACATGCATGGTGTCAAGTGCATTGGGATCGTTGTGGTATTTGGATAGTGGTGCTTCCTTCCACATGACGAGAGATAAGGAGCCTTTCAATGACTTGGAGGAGAAATATATCTAAATGCATATAGAGATGGGCGACGATGGATGATATAGTGCGACTGGTGTTGGAACCATTACCTTTCAGATGGATTCAAGTAAACCATTTCAATTGAAAGATGTTATGCATGTTCCAGGTCTGAAGAAATACTTGGTCTCAGTCGCAATGTTGGAGGGCAGAGGCTATGACGTTTTTTTCAGCGATGGGAAAGCTTTCTTGCGACATAAAACAAAGGTTCAAGCCAAGAGGATAGAGATTCAAGTTAAGAATCTATACAAGCTGGAGGTAGATGGCTACGCTACCATGATGGGCAAGGCAGAAAAATTGGTGAGCCAGGATGAGGGAAAATTATGGCACTCGCAATTGGGTCATCTTCATCATGGAACCTTGAAAGTCATGAAACAAATATCTACTATAATTCCAATGGGAACACTTGCTCAGTTAGATCAGTGCAAGGGTTGCACTATGGGGAAGTATGTAAAGTCCACCTTTCATGAAAGGGAGAACTGTGTTTCGGTGCTCCTAGAGAGAGTTCACATAGACATGTGTGGACCATTCTAGGTTGCTTCAACAACAAAACATAATTATTATGTTATTTTTTTTGATGAATTTTCTCGTAAATGTTCTTCTTCATGCAGAAGAAGGATCACACATTCTCAAAGTTATGTGAGTTTAAGGCATTGGTGGAGAAATAGTCAGGGAAGCAAGTGAAGGCTCTGAGGAGTGATAATGGTGGAGAATACATCTCTAACGAATTCAAATACTTCTACAGCAAAGAAAGAATTGGAAGAGAACTCATAGCACCTCATAACCCACAGCAAAATGGGGTTGCGGAGAGGAAGAATAGAACAATCGTGGGTGCAGCACGAGCGATGTTGCATGATCAGGGCCTACCAATGCATTTGTGGGCAGAAGCATGCAACACTATTGTTTATGTGCAAAACTATTGTTCTCATAGAGTACTTGGCATGAGTACACCTGAAGAAGCTTTCATTGCTAAGAAACCAGATGTTTCACACTTTATCATTTTTAGCTCATCTGTTTATGCGCATGTGACCAAGAATGCGAGGAAGAAGCTGGAGCCAACTGTTGAAGTTTGGATATTTGTGGGGTACGCAAAAACACCCCATAATTATCATGTGTATTTTCCTAACAGTAAGATGACTGTTATGCGATGGAATATAAAGTTCGATTAGGGGAAAGCCATGGGGTTATCGCTTGAGAGGGAGCTAAACTTGCATGTGGAGGAGGAACTGTTGTTTCCAAATATGAGTCTCTAGATTTGGATCGACCACATGAGGAGGTTCATGGACTAGAGGAGTCCACTCACGCAAAGTCAAACATTAGAACAGGAAGAAGGTGTACCAAAGAAGCTGGTAGATTGAGACTTGATGCTGCGTAGAATGTAGCAGCCCCTACTTCACAATGCAGACAAGGATAGTCTCCTGACCGATTTACTAGATACATGGCTCTCATGAGAAAATGTATTGTGGTTGAGCGATATTCCTTTCAGGAAGCAGTGCAGGAGCCTACATGGGTAGATGCAATGATGGAGGAGTATGTCTCCATTGTCAGAAAGAGTGCTTGGGAAATTGTTCCAAGGCCACTTGATAAATCAGTGGTAGGTTTGAGATGGATCTACAAGGTAAAGCAAGCTACTGATGGGATTGTTGAGAAATACAAGGCCAAATTTGTGGCCTGAGGCTTCTCACAGATTGAGGGGATTGATTATGAATAAACCTTTGCACCTGTCGTAACGTATTATTCCATAAGGACCATCCTTGTTCTCTAGCGCAGATGGGCTGGCGCACTCATTATATGGATGTGAAGACTACGTTGAGGAAGAGGTGTACATAAAGCAGCCCAAAGGATTTGAGATCTTTAGCAGCGAGTTGCATGTGTGTCTACTCAAAAGAGCATTGTATGAGCTGAAGAAGCACGCTGTGCTTGCTACACTCAGATAGACAACTATTTCACCAGACTGGGATTCACCAAAATTGAGGTGGATGAAAACCTATACCAAATTGTAGTGGAGGGTAAGATTTTAATCATTGTTCTTTATGTTGATGATTTAATAATTACTGGTGATGAGTAGTTGATACACTCATGCAAGGAGGGCATTGCAAAGGAGTTTAAGATGAAGGATATGGGCCTCCTTCATTATTTCCTTGGATTGGAAATATGGCAGCGAGATGGTTAAATTTTTGTGTCTGAAGGGAAGTATGCAAGGGAGATACTGGGTAAGTTTCACATGGAGGGCTGCAAACCCATGGATACTCCTCTTCTAAGAAAGTGGAGGAAAGATGATGCTACATCTGGAGAGGTAGTGGGTGTTACTGTTTATCTAAAGTTAGTGGGTTCGCTAATGTATCTAGTGAACATGAGACCGGACATTTCCTATGCGGTTAACCAACTAAGTCAAGCGATTGTTAAGCCTACCAAGCTCTTTTGGAAGGCGGGCAATCATGTCCTAAGATACATGACGGGCATATCTGAGTATGGATTATGGTACAAACAAAAGGATGAGGTGAAGTTTCATGGGTTCACGGAAGCAGATTGGGCGAGCAGCCCAACGGACATAAAGAGCACATCAGGGGGGATCTTTAGTATCATATCTACAATTGTTTCTTGGTACAACAAGAAACAGAGATCTGTGGCACTCAGTTCAGCAGAAGCATAATACATTGTTGTGATTCAAGCTACATGTGAGGCTATCTGGATGAGAAAGATCTTGGTTTGTTTTTTTCGTTCTCATTTAGATCCAATAGTGATTCATTGTGATAATCATAGTTGCATTAAACTCTCGATTAATAATGTGTTTCATGATAGATCTAAGCATATAGATATCAAGTATCATCATATCAGAGATTCTGTGCAGCGGAAGATCATGTTGCTTCAGTACATTCCTACAGAAGATCAGGATGCAGATATTCTAACGAAGGCGCTCACTAGGAGCAAATTCGAATAAGGTAGAGACATGATTGAAGTGAAAGATAATCCCTTTCTTGTTGAGAGGGAGTGTTGAGATTCAACAAGAAGATCCTAATGAAAATTATACACCTACAATAGGATGGAGGCTCAAGCTATTTCCTAACATTGTGCTTTCTCTCTACTTATCCTCAAATCTATTAATTTTCTGATTTTCTGAAATATGACTTTTAAATCAAAATTTCAAGAAAAAAAACATTTATTAAATATTGTTTTGGTTAGAAAATTTTGATCTTAAAGATAATAAGAAACGTTTTTTATTCTTTAATTTTTCTTGAATTGTTTATATTTCTTTCTTATGTTTAATTTAGAAAAAAAAAAAAAATATTGTTTTTAATTTTTTTTTTTAAGATTTAATTAAAATGATTCGAATTTTCTAAATTTTGTAATATAGGCCACGAGTCAAAATAAAATGGTGAGATTGACCTCAGTTTGAAGAATAAGCATTAGCTTGAACTGAAATTCATATATATGTAATTAATTTATTTTAATTATATATAAACCATTTAAAAATAAAAATAAAAAAATATAATTTTTTTATTGGTTATGGTTTATTAGGAAAAATATTAACAAAAGTAAAAAAAATTCATGATGGGCTAGCCGTCAAATTTAAACCCTGCCTCCACTGGTGCGTGTCATTCTCGTTACAATTAGATAAGTTCAAACGATATGAGAAGATAAGGTCAAAACACCATTGAATTGATTGATGGCAGGGCGCCATTTTTGACGGACAGTTTCAATTGATTGTAGTGCGCGGCAAAACGACCTCAACCAGCTGTAACGGTCCACGAGCAGGATGGGGCAACATTACTATCCATGACTGGAAATACTTATCCGACCAAACTGCCTCAACCAGATAGGCCGGACTGAGGCATTCAATAAGCACCCGTATACGAGATTCCTTCAAATTCAGTAAGTGTTATCCGTAACAGCTTGTTAATCTATTAATTAATACCGGGCAGTAAATTAAGAATGTCCACAACATTCATAAAACCGTAAGTCGAACTCCTTTTTTTTTTTGGGAGGTATATATATATATATATATATATATTCACTTAAAAGTTCATTAAAATCTATAAATTTGTGTTGTATAATTTGAGGATTTTTAGAATCCTAAATCTATTTTTAGATCCAAAATCAGATTTTAAACGATCAAAAATCAAAATTATACCTCCGATTATATCAGATATTTTCGAAAAATAATAACAAACATAAAATAATTAAAGAACGTTGATTCAAAACACACGTGGAAGTGGAATTCTACTTCCTGTCGAGATTACATTCACTCTAATCAAATTATATTCTTGAACAAACAATGACAGCGGCCATTTGAAATAAGTAATAACCAAATCATCGGCGTAGTCTAACGGCTACTTTCTGCCGAATTGTAACCAGTCCACCTTTGAGTGGGTGAAAACTTGGTTACGTCAATTGATTTTTATTAGATTTTAGTGTATTACATTTAAATTGTTTTTTAAATATAAAATAAATTTTGTATTTGGAAAATTTTATAAAATAAGAAATTTTATACTATTTAAAGTCAATGAAGCTTTATAAATTAACTATTTTAGGTTTTGAAACATTTTGAATGTTTTTGGCACGAATTTGATAAAATAAAATATTGTGTAATTTTGTTTTTAAATTTACTTGTCAATATATAAATGAATTTAGTGCTATGGAAATCTTTTCTAACACTTGGATTGTGCAAATGCTACATATCCAATTTGTGATTTTAACAAATTTCTAATACAAAAATATTGCAAAATGTAAAGCAGTGACACTAAGATTAAATAGTTGATCGATCAAAACACGTTCTTATGATAAATATTACATTGCAAATATTAAAAACATCATTAAAAAAACTAAATTATAATATGATTTTAAATTATTAGTATAAAAAACATATAGAGAAAAAAACATTATGGATATTCACTTGCATAAAAATCTTGGTTCACTAATACTACATATCTAAAAAAATCATAACTAGTATTTATCAAACATTCTTTTAATCCATTAATTTAACTAAAATCATAAATATTTTTAAGAAAATTCTAAACTTTTTATGATGATGGTGGTGGTTAACGTTCACTGAAACCAATCTTTGGTCTATCAGACCTAAAGAAAAGAGTTATTTAGTTTGATTTAAGATTTTATTCTTATGCTCAAAATTCTTCGAGAGAAGCCTCCCGAGCTCACTACAATTTTGACATCTTAAAAGGCTAGAAAGGTCAATATTGCAATAAAGATTATGAGATTGAGCTCTAATGTGGTTGTACGCGGGGCACTCTAAGAGGAAGTGATTTTCATCCTCGATGTTCATATTCTCAGAGAGATGGCAGATCCTTTCCATCCATAGTGTTTTAGGAACTGTCTGACGACCTGTTTCACTATGGAGCTCATGAGAGTTCGTTCAAATCTTGGCTATATTAATTTTCTTCTTTGAGCTAGTTAAAATAGATAGATACTTTTGATCTTCTAAGGTGGGGTTGATGACCTCCTTATCATATCTTAATTTTCTTTTACCTACTAGATCTTTCTCACACCACATTTTTTCTTTGAACTTAGAAGTAAATTTTTTTTTAATGTTAATAATATTTTGCAATGCAACATTCTCGTTGATCTCCCAATGGTTTAACCAGGCCCTGGTGTCTTTATACCAACCTCATTTAAGCCTTAAGTGGTTTTGGCTGGAATTTAAAGCTAGCTTAGCAAGTCTATGGTCTCCTATGCTATTGAGCTTGTGCTTGTACAACAGAAGCCTAGTCATAGCTAGGCTCTAGATAGGAGAAAGACCCACTTCAATAAGGAGAATAGGATAGGGTGTAATGTTTTTAATTTTAAGGTTATAAGTTATAAAATGCTTCTAGATTTGCTCAATCTTTCTCCAGGATTCTCTAGAGATGTTGCAACTCCAAACCTCACATCCATATAAGATAACAGGAGTGACTAAAGTTTCAAAGAGGAACTTCTTTCTATTTCCACCCCCCATTAATCCATTTCTGAATGCTATAGTTCCAATTGAGCTTGTGATGAATATGAATTCCTAGGTACTTGTAAAAAGACACTTCCTCCAAGTTACTATTGTCATATATAAAATTAGCGTAAGTGTCCTTCTTAGATTTGATAACCATAACTTTTGTTTTGTTAGTGTTAACAGATATACCCATGGTAGAGACATAATTTTTGATTTATATGTGAACACTATTAAAAAGAAATTCTCAAATATTTAATAAAATTTAAATATCTAACCATTATATTGATAGATAAATCAATATTTAAAATAAAATTTAAAAACTTTATTTCAAATGAAATAAACCTAACGGTTATAAATGCAATATAATTTTAGTCAAAATAAAAAATATAAAATCAACCATTAAACTAATGGTTATAAATGTAATATAATTTTAGTCAAAATAAAAAATAGAAAATCAACCATTAAACTACACTCAAAATTATCCATCCTATGTTATAGGTCTAGACTCTACACTAGTCATAAAATCGTTGCTGACATGCTGTGTAAAATGATTAAATGGTTAGATTCCTCAAGCCGATGATACTATTGAAAGCTTTTGACTGATCAGAAACAAATGATTTCTTGAAGCGACAAGGCATTAACGTTGGTCCACGTTCGTGCTGCTCCGTCGTTTGTCACAACAAGTGGGCTTAGAATTCTATATGGGATGCATCTTGTAGATGGTTCCATAAGAACACAGTGGACCCAATTGGCACAGACCGTTTCTACCTCATCGTGCCAATTTCTACCTCATCACATGGGATCATTGCTTCTGTTCTTTAGATCCTATCTTTCAATTATTATATATACAAAGCCGATTCTTTCTTTTGATATCAATTCTTGTAGTCGGTTTTAAGAAATAGCTTCAAAGTTCCTTTTCTGTGCTCCCGTCTCATTTAATCAATGGCAATTGCAAGAAGATTGAGGAATCCTGAAGTTCTTCTTTTGAAGCAGATAATGAGGGCGTTTTGCAAGGTTGTAAAGGGCCATAAGGCTACTAGATATGCCCTTTCTACAAAGAAGACACGGTACTTCGTAATGGAAGATGAGGCCATGGGAAAATCACGCTGTGCTCTGCCTTTAGATGTTCCCAAGGGACATTGTGCAGTGTATGTTGGAAGAGAACGAAGAAGATATGTCGTCTCTGCCACTTATTTCAATCATTCTCTGTTCAGGGCATTGTTAGTGAAGGCCGAAGAAGAGTTTGGGTTTGATCACCAGATGGGACTCACTCTTCCCTGTGATGAAGTTGTTTTCGATTATCTGATGACCATGATTAGGAAAAAGGATCATCCAGCACCTGCAAATTTTAAGTTGGATGAATTCATTGATTTCCATTCCCAGAAGGCGATGGACTGTACATACTAGTCATGTTTACTGACTTATCCAACTTATAGCTGCAGTGCATTCCTTTAAGAGCGTGAATCCTTTTAACATTTCCAGTCCTAAAAAATGAAATGTGCTCGAGTCTTCTCAGGTTGCAAGATAGCAGAACCAGGTCGGTAAAATTGCGGTCTAATTCTGACCAAAGGTCGATACTGACAGGAGTTAATTTGAATTAAAGGTAATTACAAGGGATTAGGCAGAAAAAAGTAGGCCTTCTATCTTTATCTGGGATAGCATGGTCAAGGATAATTCAGATATTGGCAATGTACATATTTGTAAACAACATTAAAGATTTATAGAATATACCATTTGACCATTATATTTCTCTTATAACATATTTGCAAGTTCCACCTTCATATTTGCTCTCTATTTTGTTTAAATCTTCTATTCTAGCATGTTTTAATATATAATCAGCATCCATGAAGTCCCATCTTGTGTCATAAAATGTGATTGAGTTTGATGTTTATTTCATTTAAGTTTAATACTTAGTGTTCGGAGAAACCTCCAGATACCTCTGATACATATCGACCCACTTTACCGCAGGCTCTGAGGAATTCCTTGTCCAGAAAAACGCTCCCATATTCGACTACTGTTGGCATTTTCTATCACGGAGATGAGATGGTCATCGCCCAGATCCAGATTGACAGGCTGAGGGATTGCGAATGGAAGTTATGCCTCAGTGAATTAAAACCATCAGTGGTATTCTGTAAAATTGATAGGATTCGCTATCAGTGGTTTTATTGATTGCTTGTTGCATAGCCGTCGACATAAAATTGCGGTCCGTTAAGTCAATCCCAGGAGGCACGGTAATTTTCAATCTCCATCTCTGCAGCATTGTGGAGATTTCTGCATCTTTTTTAAAGCCATTTAAGGAATTAGTACAGAGGTCAAGACTCAACACCACCCGGCACAGTTTTCTTCTGCATCTTTTGAAAAGCGTTCAGGGAATTAGTATGGTGTAACATTGCCCTTCTGACTTGAACGTAGCTTATAATCCAGAGTTATTTATATTTCACCCTCTGCTCCTCCTGGCTGGCTGTTTTTAACAACCTGTCGAGAAAGAAATGGAAATCAATGATAGAGGCCTCGGATAGACATCGTTCTATACTCTGGGTCAAATTTCACTAACCCAGAAGTAAATTCATGTCCAGAGGTAAATCCATGACAGGCCGATGATACTCTCTCTTGATTTCAAACCATGACAGCGGCCATTTGAAATAAATAATTACCAAATCATCGGCGTAGTCTAACGGCTACTTTCTGCCGAAGTGTAACCAGGCTACCTTTTTTTAAAGTGGGCGAAAACTTGGTTACGTCATTTGATTTTTATTAGATTTTAGTGTATT
Organism: Pinus albicaulis; assembly: GCA_034641835.2. Taxonomy (NCBI): domain Eukaryota; kingdom Viridiplantae; phylum Streptophyta; class Pinopsida; order Pinales; family Pinaceae; genus Pinus; species Pinus albicaulis. Next base: position 1,365,726,499 of record CM076570.1, read on the forward strand.
TCATTTAAATTGTTTTTTAGATATAATACAAGTTTTATATTTGGAAAATTCTATAAAATAAGAAATTTTATACCATTTAAAGTCATTAGGTTAACTATTTTAGGTTTTGAAGCTTTTTGGATGTTTTTGGCAGGAATTTGGTAAAATAAAATGTTTTGTAATTTTGTTTGAAATCTATTTTTAATGTATAAAAGGATTTAGTACTATGGAAATCTTTTTCAACACTTAGATTGTGCAAAGGCTCTATATCAAATTTGTGATTTTAACAAAGTCTTAATACAATTATGATAAATTTTATTGGAAAATATTGCAAAATGTAATGTAATGACACTAAGACTAAATATTTGATCAATGCTAATTGAGATCAAAACATATCCTCATAATAAATCTTACATTGTAAAGATTAAAAAAATCATAAAAAACTAAATTATAATATGATTTTAAATTATTAGTTTAAAAAACATATATAAAATAAGACATTATAGATTGCAGAGATTAAAAACATCATTAAAAAAAAAAACTAAATTATAATATGATTTTAAATTATTAGTTTAAAAAACATATATAGAAAAAAACATTATGGATATTTACTTGCATAAAAATCTTGGCTCACTAATATTATATATCTAAAAAAAATCATAACACATATTTATCAATTGATTAATTTAACCTAAATCGTAAATACTTATTGGAAAATTCTAAACTTTTTATATGTAGACACTCTTAAAAAAAATTCTCAAATATTTAATAAAATTTAAATATGTGACAATCATATCGATAAGTAAATCAAAATTTAAAAACTTTATTTCAAAAGAAATAAACCTAACGGTTATAAATGCAATATAATTATCAGTCAAAATAAAAAATAGAACACCATCCATTGAACTACACTCAAAATTATCCATCATATATTATAGGTCTAGACTCTACACTAATAAAATCGTTTCTGGTATTGTGTGTAAAATGATTAAATGATTAGATTCCTCAACCCGATGATACTATTGAAAGCTTTTGACTGATCAGAAAGAAATTATTTCTTGAAGCGACAAAGCATTAACGTTGCTATACGGCCAGCCCTACATTTGTTGGGGCCACGCTCGTGCTGCTTCGTCGTTTTTCACAAGAAGTGGGGTTAGAATTCTATATGGGGAATGCATGTTGTAGATGGTTCCATAAGAACACAGTGGACCCAATTGGCACACCCCATTTCTACCTCATCACATGGGATCATTGCTTCTGTTCTTTAGATCCTATCTTTCAATTTTTATATATACAAAGCCGGTGCTTTCTTTTGATATCAATTCTTGTAGTCGATTTTAACAAATAGCTTGAAAGTTCGTTTTCTGTGCTCCTATCTCATTTAATCAATGGCAATTGCAAGAAGATTGAGGAATCCTCAAGTTCTTCTTTTGAAGCAGATAATCAGGGCGTTTCAGAATTTTGTAAAGGGCCATAAGGCTACTAGATACGCCCTTTCTGCAAAGAAGACACGATATTTCGAAATGGAAGATGAGACATGGGAAAATCATGCTGTGCTCGGCCTTTAGATGTTCCCAAGGGACATTGTGCAGTGTATGTTGGAAGAGAACGAAGAAGATATGTCGTCTTTGCCACTTATTTCAATTCAGGACATTGTTAGTGAAGGCCGAATAAGAGTTTGGGTTTGATCACCAAATGGGATTCACTCTTCCCTGTGACGAAGCTATTTTGGATTATCTGATGAACATGATTGGGAAAAAAGATCATCCATCACCTGCAAATTTGAAGTTGGATGAATTCATTGATTTCCATTCCCAAAAGGTGATGGACTACACATACTAGTCATGTTCACTGACTTATCCAACTTATGGCTGCAGTGCATTCCTTTAAGAGCTTGAATCCTTTTAACATTTCTGGTGTTACAAGATGAAATGTGCTTGAGTTTTCTTTGGTTTGCAACTGGAATTTATGAATATTCCAAACACACAGGAGAATAGAAATTCCTCTCCTTTTAACACAGAGAAATACAACAAAATTTTCTTGTTGGTAGATAGAGATTGCACAAATTTTTTCTATTTCATTAAAAATAAAAATCTGTTACAGTCTGATAACTTTCCACTGCTAGGAGATTACAAAAGATGGAACTGCTTCAGACACAGTGTCCAAATCACTCTTCTTTATCTTTCTCAAAAAAATCACACTATGCTTTGCACTTTTGCCTTTGCTGGCCTTTTTTCCACAAAACACAGTCTCACTTCACTCTGTTTTTAACATTCACTATATATTAAAAAGTACACAACACTTACTTTTTACTTTCGGTCATATCTTTTTTCCATAACCAAAGAAATATTAAAAAAAAAAAATCTTAAAGCTAAATATATTATAAACATTATAAATGTGTATAATATATATTACAACCAGTGTGCATATTCAAAAACTTAAAAAAAACCTTTCACGTGAGTTTTAAATCATAATATGTATAAAGTCAAAGTGACTTTTAACTGAGGTTAAAAAAAGCTTTAATACATCTTCCCTATAAAAGATATTTAATCAAAGTCTATAACCTTTGTGCCAGACTTCAAAATCGATTGAACCAAAATGCAATGCGAAATCGCATCACAAAACTTGATGTTGACGTAGGGTGAATTTGTGATGCGAAATGTTTATGCATTTCGTTTTATGAGCTTATCGGGTCCGGATCTGAGCTTTGTGAACCGGCTCAAAAATAATGCGATCCAATATATTTAATCCACGTGTCTTCCTTTTGAATTTACAAAACTCGCGGGTAAATTTCTGAGCTTTGAATGTGGTGGTTGCAGGAATTAAGAGGCAGCAAGGACAACATTTGAGTTTCTGGTTGCGTGGTTTGGAACCACAATCTCTTTAATGCGAAACAACTGTTGCAGAGCCTTTAACAAAAAAACTTGCAGGTTTAATTAAAATGTTTAATTAAATGCAGATTTTAACTTTCAGTTGCATGCAATCAACCTCCAAAAAAAAAGGTGCTGTCGCATCCGTCCTTCTGCTGCAGCAGTTGAAATTAACATTTCAACACTCCCCCTTAAATTCAACTGCTGGGTTATCTGTCATACCCATGCACTTTCTTAAATATTCAAAACTTTTTTGCCCTAATGGCTTGGTCAGAATATCAACGAACTGCTCCTGAGTTCTGCAATGATTCAAAATTATTTCTCTGTTGTTTACTAACTCCCTGATGTAATGAAACTTAGCATCTATGTGCTTTGTTCTTTTGTGAAACACGGAATTTTTTGAAAATGCAATGGCTGAGCTATTGTCACAATAAATCACTGTGCATTTTACCTGTTCTTGACATAAACTCCTCAACATCCTTCTCATCCACATTGCTTGACATGCTCCTGCTGTAGCTGCCACATACTTTGCCTCTGCTGCAGATAATGCTACAATAGGTTGTTTATTAGAAGCCCATGAAATAGCTCCTTAACCCATGTGAAAAACATACCTAGAAGCACTTTTCCGGTCATCTACACTTCCAACCCAATCACTATCAGTGTATCCTATTAATTCTGAATTTTCTGAAGTAGTATATAAAATTCCATACCCTTTAGTTCCTTTAACATACTTTAGAATTCTTTTTACTGCTTGCCAATGTGCTTCTTTTGGCCTCTCCATAAATCTGGAAATTAAACTAACAACATGCATAATATCAGGCCTAGTTGCAGTCAAATACATGAGGCTGCCAACTATGCTCTTATACAAACTAGGATCAAAATCCTTGCTGCTGTCCTCTTCGTTGAGTTTTAATCCCATCACTGTGGGAGTAATTGCTATCTTGCAATCCTGCATGTTAAATCTCTCCAAAACTTCATTAACATACTTAGCTTGAGAAATCAAAATCTTATTTTCATTTTGCTCTACTTCTATTCCTAAGAAGTATTTCAGCAAGCCCATATCGGTCATTTCAAATTCATCTTTCATGACATTTTTAAAATTTTCAACAAAGCAATCATCATTACCTGTGAATATCACATCATCAAAATATAAGACAACAATCAACGTCTTACCATATTTCTCCTTGATGTATATGGTGGGTTCTCCCTCACATTTTTCAAAACCATTTTTCTAGTAGATAGAAATCTATCCTATTGTACCATGCTCTTGGAGCTTGTTTCATCCCATAAAGAGCTTTCTTCAATCTGCAAACTTTATGCTCTTGGCTCTTTTTCTCATAGCCTAGAGGTTGTTCAATATAAACCTCTTCCATTAAAACTCCATTTAGAAACACTGACTTTACGTCCATTTGATGAACCTTCCACTTGTTTTGTACTACTATGGACAACACTGCTCTCATGGTTTCCATTCTTGCAACCGGTGCAAATGTTTCCTCATAGTCTCTTTCATGTTGCTGCTTATACCATTTGACAACAAGTATGGCCTTGTGTCTCTCAATATTACCTTCATCATTACTCTTGGTCTTGTAGACCCATTTCACTCCAATGACTTCCTTACATTTTGGGAGTTTAACCAAATCCCATGTTTTATTTCTTTCTATAGCATTAATTTCTTCATCAATAGCTTTTATCCATTTTCTATCTTTTATAGCATCTTCAAAATAAATAGGATCATCAACATGACAATATAAAGCAAATAAAGAGTTCATACCTTCATTTGCTGCCTCTTTCTCATAAATGTCATTTAAATTTCTGAATCTTGTTCCTCTTTCATTTGGTGTACATGTGCTTGAAGTAGCACTCAAATTAGCTCCTTGTGGTGTGCTTGGAGAAGCACTTTCATTATTTCTCAAGGGTATTCTTACTCTAGCTTGTGGTGTTCCTTGCTGCCCTTGTGTTGGTGGAGGTGGTGGTGCTAATGATGGATGTATTTCAGCCATATCATCCTCATTTTCATCATGAGACAAACAGTTCTTTACATTGACTATTTTTTCAATGCTTCCATCCCAAGATTCTTCTGCAATGAACTGAACATCTTTGCTCACAATAAATTTCTTTGTGAATGGGTTATACAACCTGTAAGCTTTGGATTCCTCATTGTATCCAGTAAAAAGACATTTCTCCCCCTTGTTGTCCAACTTCTTCCTTAGCTGATCTGGAATGTGTGCATAAGCCACAACCAAAAACTTTCATGTGGGTGACTCATTGTTTTATCCCACTCCATGCTTCTTCCAGAATTTTATTGATCACTACCTTTGTTGGAAATCTATTTAGTACATATGGTGCACAATGTACAGTTTCAGTCCAATAATCATTTGGCAAATGTTTTGCCTTTAACATACTCCTTACCATATCCATGATTGTCCTATTTTTCCTTTCGCCAACTCCATTTTGTTGTGGAGTGTACCTTGTTGTAAATTGCTTGTGTATGCCATTTTCTCTGCAAAAGCACATAAATTCTTTAGAGATGTACTCACCTCCTCTATCAGTCCTTAAGACCTTGATATGCTGCCTACTTTGGTTCTCCACAAGTGCTTTAAAATTGCAAAATTTTTCAAACACTTCACTCTTATTTTTCAAAAAATAAACCCAAGTTTTTCTTGTAAAATCATCAATAAAAGTTAACATATAGTGGCTGCTTGCAAGTGATGGTGTTTGCATTGGTCCACATAAATATGAGTGGACAATTTCTAAAGGTGTCTTTGCCCTTATGCTTTTCCTTGATGGAAAACGTTCTCTGTGTTGTTTACCCAAGATACAACCTTCACATAGGCTGTCTGGTTTATCAATCAATGACAATCCTCTTACCATTCCTTTCCTATGTAACAAATTAAGACCTCCAGAGTTGAGATGTCCAAATCTCAAGTGCCATAACCAATTTTCATCTTTTGCTTCTCTTTGGAAAGCCTCTTGTGTCACTGCTGCCATTTCTTCTCCATTCTTCAAATCTTCCCTCATCCTAAGAGGTAACATTTTGTTCCTTGTCATCCTTATTTCAGCAATACATTGTTTTCTTGAAAGTTTATCCATGATGGTGCATAGATCATCTTCAAAGAAAACATTGTAGCCCTTTTGAATGAGCTGCCCAATGCTTAACAAATTACATTTCATACCTGGTACATAATATACATTAGATATGCTTTTCATTTCTCCCTTCTTTGTCAAGACATTTACTATGCCTTTTCTTGTGACAGAAATCTTACTATATGTACCCAATGTGACTTAAGACTTCACATTTTCAAAATGTTTCTTATCATATGGTTGCTACATCCTGAATCTAGAAACCATAAATCTTCACTCTTTTCCTCAGTTATATTACATTCTAAAAACAATTTATCTTAACTGATATTTTCTATAGTGAAATTTGCACTAGGTCTATTACCCATATCATTCTTCTTCTTCCTACATTCATTTGCATAATGCCCATATTTGTTACAATAATGACACTGGACATTGGATTTGTCATACCTTTGCTCATGAGCATGTTGTTGTCCACTTTGTTCACTGTTGCTTTGGCTTTGGTTCTGATTTTGATTGCTGCCCCTTCCTTGAGCATTTGCTGAGTTGTTTCTTCCTCCTCTGTTTTGGCTTCTGCCTCTTCCTCTCTTGTTTCCTCTGCCTTGACCTCTTCCTCTTCCAAAAGACATTTGGGTCTTGAAAGCATGCTCCAAAGATGAGTTTTCGTTTCTACCCAATCTCTATTCATGTGTCATCAGTGATGCATGAAGCTCATCAAATGAAAAGTTTGAGAGATCCTTTGTCTCTTCTATGGTGGTGACTATAACATCAAACCTTGAGGGTAAACTCCTGAAAACTTTCTCCACAATCCTTCTTTCTTCAAGTGTCTCTCCATGAGACCTTATCTGTGTGACCATACCAATCACATCTGTGAAGAATGATTCTATGTTATTAGACTCCTTCATGCAGAGAGTCTCAAAATATCTCTTCAGCGATTGTAGTTTTGTTGTCTTCACTTTCTCCATGCCTTGATAGACTGTCTTGAGAGTTTCCCATGCTTCTTTGGATTTCTTAATTGTTGCTATCCTTGGAAACACACTCTCATGTATTGCTTGATAGAGATAGAAGAGGGTTTTAGAGTCCTTCATATTGCTCTTCAACAAGTTATTCTCTGCTTGTGTTAAGGCATTAAACTCATTTTCATCTACTGGTTCTTCAAAACCATCCTCAACAAGTTCCCATAAGTCTTGAGAGGCAAACAAGGCTCTCATAGTGATTGCTCAATAATGATAGCTCTTCCCATTGAACTGTGGGAGCTGAGCATTACCAATACTCATGCTTGTGCTGGCTACTGCCATGCCTATCACTCTGAACTATGCTTTAAATCTTGACTGTGATTTTTTTTTAAAATAAACTGACTGTCTTCAAATAGTAACACAAATTATGTTTTGAGAAATACCTTGAATTTTAGCTAAGCCTTCACACTGCTAGGAAAAACAGCTGCAACAAAAATCCTTCCTTTAGCTTCTTTAACACATTTAAAGAGCCCGAACTAGCCCTGATATCATGTTGGAATTTCTAAATACTCCAAACACACAAGAGAATAGAAATTCCCCTCCTTTTAACACAAAGAAATACAAACAAAATTTGCTTGCCGGTAGAGAGAGGTTGCACAAAATTCTTCTATTTCATTAAAAATAAAATTCTGTTACAGTTTGATAACTTTCCACTACTAAGAGATTACAAAAGATGGCACTGCTTCACACGCAGTGTCCAAATCACTCTTCTCTATCTTTCTAAAAAAAATCACACTATGCTCTGCACTTCTGTCTCTGCTGGCCTTTTTTCAACAAACCATAGTCTCACTTCACTTTGTTTTTAACACTCATTGTATATTAAAAAATATACAGCACTTACTTTTTACTTTGGGGTCTGTTTCCTTTTTTTTCATAACCAAAGAAATATAAAAAAAATATCTTAAAGTTAAATATATTATAAACATTATAAATGTTTATAATATATATTACAACCCATATGCATATTCAAAAACTTAAAAAAAAACCTTTGTCGTGAGTTTTAAAACATAATATGTATAAAGTCAAAGTGACTTTTAACTGAGGTTAAAAAAAAACTTTAATACATCTTCCCTATAAAAAAATATTTAACCAAAGTCTATAACCTTCGTGCCAGACTTCAAAATCGATTGAACCAAAATGCAATCACAAAACTTAACGTTGATGCAGATTGAATTTGTGATGTGAAATGTTTATGCATTTCGTTTTATTAGCTTATCGGGTTCGGATCTGAGCTTTGTTAACCGGCTCAAAAATAATGTGATCCAATATATTTACTCCACATGTCTTCCTTTTGAATTTACAAAACTGGCGGGTAAATTTTTGAGTTTTGAATGTGGTAGTTGCAGGAATTAAGAGCGGCAAGGATAGCATTTGAGTTTCTGGTTGTGTGGTTTGGAACCACAATCTCTTCAATGCGAACTCGCTGTTGCAGAGCTTTTAACAAAAAAAACCTTGCAGATTTTAATTTTCAGTTGCCTCCAAAAAAAATGCTGCTGCCGCATCCGTCGTTCTGCTACAGCGGTTGAAATTAGCAGAACGGTAAAAATGCGGCCTAATTCTGACCAAAAGTCCATATTGACAAGAGTTAATTTGAATGAAAAGTAACCACAAGGGATTAAGCAGAAAACAGTAGGCCTTGTATCTTTATCTGGGCTAGCATGTTCAAGGATAATTCAGATATTGACAAAGTACATATTTGTAAACAACATTAAAGATTTACAAGATATACCATTTGACCATTATATTTCTCTTAAAACATATTTGCAAGTTCCACCTTTATATTTGCTCTCTACTTTGATTAAATCTTTTATTCCGGTATGTTTTAACATATAATACGCATCCATGAAGTCCCATCTTCTGTCATAAACTGTATTTGAGTTTGACGTTTATTTCATTTAAGTTAATACTTACTGTTTCGAGAAACATTCAGAGACTTGAGCAGTCGAAAACAATCACATTTTACTTTTTAAATCTATACTTCGTGAAAAACAAAAGCACCGTGAATTCTGAAACACGAGCAATAGTCACACTAATGAGATCTGTTAATAAAACCTGGCGCATGTTTTATAATGGCTTTGAGTTTTATAATTTTTAATACATGTGTGCACTAACACAATCTTAATGTGTGATATTGGACAACCCGATACACGGATTTAAACATTTTCAAAGTTGCATAGTTAGAAAGTAGTTAGGGACAGCCATCTAAATTCTAGATCTAAAATGTTGAAATAAATTTAAACACTTTCTTCGTAGTTATGAAGTTATGACCATGGGAAATTACCGAACACTTTCGAAGAATTTAGACAATGTTCAAATAAAATTAAACACTTTCTTTGTAGTTATGAAGTTATGACCCTGGCAAATTACGGAACACTGGTAAACATGTGGACCTGGGTGCTCCATCACGGATAAACAGTCAACTCCTCCGACCTAATTGTACTTATGGTCCTGGAAAAGACAAACCCCATCCATGAAAATTTGTACAACCATATAATTTTACGCAATATGACATGGCATCTTATCGTTCAGTTTCCATGGATCTTGTAACGCGTTTACATGCGGGAACAATGTAGTAAGCGAAATTCTTATAGAAAAATCTTTTTAACAATTATTATAAACTAAATTCATTTTGAAATTATATGAGATTATATTGTCGGATTAGTTGAATTGGTCAATTTGTTTTGGTTGAAAGATTTTAGTTATTAAGAAGTTATGAGTTTAATTCACTAGGTATTTTTGGGCCACGGTAAGTAAATGAGTGATAAGTGAACCACATAAATATAATATAATATAACATGGCATCTTTTATCTTAATTTCCATGTCATATTCTAACTAATTTTATGTAAAAACAATATAATATAATGAAAAAAAAATTACACAGTAATTTTTTATAAATTCTTTAATGTATTTAAAAGTGCATTCTAAACAATAAGAAATAACAATATTACTATAAATTGTAAAAAATATATATTTTATCTATTAATTACAATTACAATGTACCTAGTACAATTCTATTTAATTTCAAATTGAAACGATAATATTTTCTAAATTTACATATTTAAAAGTCTACTTAGAAATATATAGTTTAATTTAAGAATTAAATTATTATTATTGCTTATAAATTTATACTATATATGTTGCAAGTCATGAGTTCTCATAGATTTCCTCATATATTTTCATAGGAATAAACTTTGAGTCTATTCATTTTTTATTATTTTTTATTATTCCTTAATAGTAATATTATGAGGGCTTTGAAAACTTTCTCTTATCTTTAATTTTATATCAATTTAAATTTATTATAGAGGAACTCAAACTATTAAAGGAAAGACAATTTTATCTACTTTGAATATAGAAAATGGACCACCCTTAAGTAATAAACAAGTTTTCCTTCATATACATCAACAACTACTAAATAATTATATATTCTAAGTAAGAGATTGCTAACCCAATGGTTGAAATAATTGTTTAATTAATCGCATCTACCTTTGCTCTTGCACTGACCTCTGTTCCCACCTTTCTTTTCTATTATTTGTGGTATTGGTCTGCTATTAATACCTCACATATATATTGACCAATTTCATGTGAGCGGTGTTACTTTTTCAAATAGGTCTCAGTCTAAATCTCATTCATCTAGATCCAATTATCAAATTACTGGAAGGGAACCTATGTGGTGTCCACCATCTCTTAGAAATGAACATCAAGGACAAAAGTTTCAAGTTATGGTATTTCCCTCACTAATTGGTTCTCTATGAGAAGAAACATGATTAAAAGATCATGGTAGTCCCATGACAAATGACCACAAGAAAAACTATCATTACCAAATATGAGATATTGATAATTGCATACTCAACATATACACAATTTTCTTCGACACTTATAGTTAAAAATAGATTTTTAGCATGTCCTAATCCATAAATAGATTTTTAGCATGTGCTAATCCATACAATAGGTTTCCACCATAATAATTATTGGTTCCCTATATTTATATTTGTTTTCATAACAAAGTGTAGAACACACAAAAGTGTCATTTTTCATCTTCATATCTATCCACTATAACATGTTATAAACACCTTAATCTTGGATAGTTCTAGTGCACAATAGAAAACAAGGTTTATTTTGCGGAACTATTGTGAGGTGTTCAATTCAAATACCAAAGAAATTAGCATGAATATTTTCTAGAAATATTTCTCAAAGAAATCGAGAGAAGTATAGTTCTCGTGAGGCCAAGCCTCCAAAATCCAAAGTAGGTAATCCATTGAAACAAATAGATTTAATTCAACTAAAAATATTGTTACCAATATTGGTGCTCATCTAGTGAAGTGGATTTAACTATTACAATGGATTATTCTATTATGGACATTAATAGTAGATGCAACAAAGGTTTGAAGTACTAGCCCATGCATTAGGGAGCATATATCTCATACATAGGTAGTGAGTAATATTAAAATTTTTTTGGTGAATTACATCAATATTACTACCATTCCATCTACAATGGCTAGGCTCTTCCCACCCTCAACCAAGTTCAAACTTGGAACTAGACTTAATTCAACTCATAAATTAGTGTTTTAAAGTTCGTGGTTACTGATAAATTATTTTTTTAAATTTTGTGTTTTCTTATAAGGTATTTGCAAGTTTTAAACTAAAGTTATCAAAAATTTTCAAGGTATGAACTGTTGAGATGGTCAAAGCCCAAAATTTGAAAATAATAGAAACATCCAAGGAGATGGAAGATAATAAAAGAAATATATGTTGACCATGCATACAATTATTTTTAATGCTATAGGAGTCATGCTAGAGTTATTTCTAGCATTACTCCATTTGGAGAAAATCATTAATGAAATATTGATTTTAACCTAAGATATGTATACCTAATATATGTAATTTTCCTCGTGAAGGGGGAAAATAAGGCCTCAAAGTTAAAACATAGGACTAAAACATGATTGGGATGCTAAAATGGTATAGTATTGTCAAACTTTGGCTAAAAATTGTAAAATGATGTTGATTCCCATGCCAAACTAAATGGAAAATACAAAATTGATTAATAGAATCCCTATAGCCCAAAGCGAAGGTACTTATAATATAAAATGCATTTATATTTAAGATTCTTGGAGTGGGGTATTCTTTTAGCTCATTAATGCATGGATAATATAAATATTTTTCCAAATGCAAATAATGATATGTTTAATTAATTAATATTCCATTTTATTTTATTAAATTGTATTTTTTAAAATTATAACTGAGAAATATTATAGTTCGTTGGGCATTAAAAAGTTAATGAATGGGTGCATATTTTAAGGAAATTAAATAATGGCCATCAATTCGAAGCCTTATGAGTGTACCACATAGCTCACCTCTAACTAGATGTTATAATGGTAGAAATGGGAATCAATCCCATGTCACAGATTTATGAGAATCACCTAATTGATTATTACTTTAGCCAAAATGAGAAACTAAGATATATTATATTAATAAAAGTTTGCATCCGGAAATGCAATAGAGTATCAAGAGTACATATATGATTATTGGTTGTGTAGGAGATTCAAGCTAGTCAAAAATCATGTCCTTTGTATAGTATAAGAGAAAAACGACATCATAGCTAAAAGTGCTAGTAGTGTAAACTCTACAACATATCCCAAAATAGCATAACATTTCCCTTTTATGTTACATATACAAGGAGAGTGTTGTTGACTAGAGCTTGTGAGGGTTCAGACTCCATGATCAGAGTATCTATATTGAAATATGGAAGGATGTAAACATGAGAGTAGATAGTATTATTAAGATGGAAAAAATAGAGTACTATGCATACCAAATTGTCTCATTTATTATACTAGACAACTTAACCTACTGATGCCATTTTATTCCCATTGTATTTGTTTCCTTTTAATCCACTAGTAATTATGTCGTGGGGGTCCATTATAATGCAATTGGTGGTACTTCATTTGTAACTAACCAATGTTGTCTTAGAGGCTTGATATTTTTAATGCAAGGAAGTAAGGTATTTTTTGTAAATAAAACTAGACATGTAGAACCATATTTAGTTGGAAATCCGTAGTAATCCACATGAATTAGGTGTTCCATGTAGTAATTATACCCAAAACATATATCCACACAATTGATACCTTTTCTTAAACAAGGATAATATTGCAATAATTTAAAATCAACTAGCCTCAATTCCATAATTTCCCAAGCGTGATACCTAATAAAAGCTACCATGAAAACTAAACGGAGGAGATGCATATGTATACCACCTATTTTACCATCATTATGGAATGCCTCCTTAAGTTCCCATGAATCATAATGTACACTGTCATAACAATTAAGAGATGAAGGAAAAATCTAAACTACTTAATGGGTGAGATTTAATGAATATCCACCATGTTTTATGTCAACATAGCATTAGGCATAACCATAATTTCTTCCAAGTGATCGTTGAAGGGAACAAAATACTTTCATGCTGAAGCAATGGGGGAGTGGAAATCTTGATCATTACTTCATAATCGTCCCTCTTCTTTCCAGATGGAAAGATTTCCTAAAGAATCCACCTTAGTGTTGCCTTGATTTAGAACATGTAGTGTATGGAACTCCTCAATATAACCAAGGATACTTTGGACAATTTTGAATATTGAGTTCAATTTGATATATGGATAAAATGATCTAAATTGAAGGTGTTCGATAATGATTTTTGAATTAGACCTCTTTTAATTTTTTAAATATGAAGTGAGGTCACTCGAAAAAATCCTTTTAGCATTGCATACAAATCTAATTGATTGTTAAAGGATTTACCTAGACACTAAGAGAGGGATAATTCTACTTTTACTTTGGGTCATACTTCCACCCCACCAAGCCCCACACCCAACACAATACATGTCACATTTTGATTGTGTTTGAAGGTCCGATAAAAATAAATGATAAACTCCATATGTGTTTGTAGCTACTAAACAAATTGTTTAGGTGATTGTATCAATTACCAATTATTACAAAGATAAGAGAATCATAAACTTTTAAGCTTCACATTGTATTTAGAGAGCCATATTTCTCTAGTTCAGTCCAAATATTGCAAACAAGATGATTTAGGACACCTCAGGTTAAAATGCTCTATTAACAATGAGATTTCCATTTATCAAAGAACCTTTGGATGTGTACAAAGTTCTTGGAATATGGCTCAACTCCAGCATAGCTAGATATTCTGACAAATAAATTTATAAAAATCCTACAATAACCTTTTGAATAAGCAGTTAGCCACAAAATATTGTAGATAATATCTGGAAAAAAAAATTCAAAGAGTTCATGGAGATGGATCAACTACTTGAGTTAAAGGGTGTTGGAGTATCATTTTGGGTAACAAAATTTAGGGGATTTCCATAGAGGAGCATCATTGAAAACAATACTAGATACCTTACTATAAACCCTAAAATAAGCATAGTCTACCATGGTTGATTTGAACATTGAGACAATCTTTGTCAAAATGCAATGTTGGACAAAGGATGACCATGGTTGGCCATGATTGATTTTCATATTGAGACAATCTTTGTCATAATGTGACATTGGACCATGCTTGGTATTTTTATTGAGACAATATTTGTCACAATTTGATATTGGACCATGGTTGACCATGGTGCACAATGGTTGTGTAACACTTACCATTATAATCATAAATATATATATATATATATATATATATATATATAAATAAATATAAATATAAATATATATATATATATATATATATATATATATATATATATATATATATATATATATATATATATATTACCATATAGTTTAACACATTACAATTACTTACCATATGGTTTTAACTTATTACTTTACTTACCATATACTACTTACCATAAGTATTAATACATCAAATTACTACATTAAACAATTTAATTATGTGCCAGCCTCCACTTTACACATTGGTTATTCCAAAATCTGAGGCAGAAAATTAAACCATATCCCAAGATATATAATCTTTCACCTAAGATGGATTTTGCACAATTATTGTATTCGTATCTTTAGACGGGTTTAAACTTAAGACTTTGGTTTGATATCTTCTGACCGTCGAATTTAACGGAGGTACTCGCTTCTCTTTAAGTCTACTTTACACAAGCCCTAAACACATCTAGCTTACTTAAATTCACTGCGAGTTTTTGGATTACGAGATCCGTGTACAGGCCACCTACCCTCACGATCACCGTTCATTCCTTACTCGATCAACGGTGGATGTGTGTTGGCAGGAAAGGACTGGTTATCCTGGTTGATTGTATCTTCACCATCATTTGTTGCTCCTTCTCTTGCGCTTGGTTGGCTCCGCCATGGAAGTATGCCCTGAGACCCTCGACCCTTGGCATTGCAGTCATGACTTGGAGAAAACTAGTTTAACTTCTCTCCCGCAGCTATTATGGTCATCTTGGCCATTTTCACTTTTGTTTTCTCTTGACTTTTCACCTCTGCGAATTTGTTGTCTTAATCCTACCCTATGACCAAACACAGGGATTCGATGACTAGACCATTTTCTTGCGGAATTCCGGCAAGCCTCTCGGCTCCTCATCCACATCATGGCACTGCATCTCCGAGAAGGTATTTAACTTGAAATTATAGATTTACGCTTTCGGTTTAGTTTTCCTTTTTCTGCTCTTCGACTTAACAATTTCTTATGTTTATGCTTGAACGTAGCTCGACGCTTGACATCCATGTTTGAATATGCTCTTACTATAGTTAAAATACATTTTTTCATCTTCCTCAACCATTCGTTAGTCTCAGTTTGATTTTATGTATGTTTTAAACTTCATTTTCCATCTACTTACGATTTCTTCCTTTTGGGTTTTTGCAGATAAGTCCTTTGCCGAGCAGCTTATGTGCTCTTCCTACAAGAAGGTATCAACTAACCTCTACCTTTGGCTCTCCAGGTACTCCGTGATGACCATCATTGGTCTACAATCTCATCAACGGTTTAACCCATTTCTGTTGAAATATTACTCTTCTGGAAATTTCTAGAATTTTCTTCAGTTTTAAGCATTAGGTTTTAGTTAGCTTCAGAGAGCCAGAGTCATTATTTTTCAATGGACTCTATAATGAAATACTGTTAACTTTGTATTATATTTGGAATTCTAAAAGGTCTTTCTTTGTAAATTTTCTTTGTGCCATCATTTGTGAAAGACTTACTAAAGGGTTCATTCCTAGAACAAGACTCTTGTGTAGTTTTCAATTCCAAAGATGGCTACTGTGGTAGTATTAATTTTGGAATATTATTTTGTTTAGTCCATATGTAATTACTTTAAGCACAGTGGCCTATTCAAGTTCTTAATGGAAACGTAAGCGTATATTTGCAAAAGACTGTACATGTTTCAGTTCTATTATATTTAAGTTCCTCAGTTCATTCAATTTCATAGATATAGAGATATGGTCGACATTTCGTATTTTAAACTCTATTTTGGAAACATTTGTACAAAATATTTACAATAGTTTTAATATCCAGTTAAATTTCTTTTCTTAAGATATATTTGTATTTTTTGTTTCATCTTACCTTAAAATATATCTTAGTGACCGGACCAGCTAATAGTTTTGTCCATGCATAGCTAATTAGGGGTGGCGGTGAGTAGTGGGTTGGGGTTTCATCCCCATACCTAGAACCAAAAGCTCACCCCATCCTAACTTAAGATAGACAGAAACCTTTCTAGTTCAATTTATTTGTACAATACTTTGAAATATTAATAACTACTCTGTTATTTATTATGTCTCTCTATCCTAGTAATTTCAAATACATCCTGACATATAAAAGATTTTAGCATGATAACTATATTTTGTTATCTAATTTACTTAGTTAACCAAAGTTGTTCATAATACTATCTGCTTTACTCTTGAAGTATCTCAAATAAATAATAATGTTTTCTTTTATATAAAGTTCACCAGATTATTCTACAATTTCTCTCGGTAATAATCATAGAGTTTTTTCATGTATTTACTAAGTTACTTTATAATTGATAGCTTGAAAATTTTCTATTAGTAGAAATACTCGAGAATATAGCAGCCTTCATTTGTAATTACATAATTCTTAACTATGTACAAATAACTTGTAAACAACCTTCTTGTCTAATTAATTCTAAAATAACAGTCACTTATCTGAAAGTGTATTTAGTTTTTGGTGTCCACCCAACCTTCAAGAGAGGCTATTACGTCCTCCTCTTTCCCCTGTGCTCCACTCCTAAAGAGGTACAGGTTGACAATAGATTTTCTTTTGTGACCTCGTGATTCCAAGTCCAGTCAGTGCCAAAAAACTTCAAGACTTGCAGAGTGATTTTCACTGATCTCCACCAGCTCAGGAAAATCTCCACTCCTTCCTTAGACCATGAACATAACCCCTATTCCTCACTAAGATGACTCTCTTATCCCTAGAGGAGCAGGTAACTGTTCAAACTATCCAACCACCTTTCAGTTCTTGGAAAACATTTACCATCAGCCTTTTTACCTTTTATGGAATTACTTTCCATAAATAATTTTATTATTCACAATTAAAAATAAAGAAAATAACTTTTCCAGCAAAACATTAATTGTCTCAGTCTTTTCCTTAAACAAATAATAAAATTTCATTTAACTAGTTAACATTAAATGCAGCTGTCACAACTTCCCCCCTTGGAAGTAACACCATCCTTGGTGTTTCACACTAGCTCAGAAAATAGCCCTGGTAAGCGTCATGCACAAACCCTTCGTCCTCCCAAGAAGCCTCATCTGGGTCGAAGTGATTCCACTGCACTTTAACCTAGGTGATGACTCACTTCTGGAGCATAATTTCTCTCCAGTCAAGTATGTGTTGCAGATCGACCAGAAACTCATCATCTGGCTCTACCTTCCAACTCAATCATTGTCAGCTGATAATATGCTTGTCAATACTCCAACGTTGCGTTCATACGAGGAATGTTTCGTACCACATCACCTACTGTAGAAGCCTCCTCCAAATTTACAATTGTTTCACTTCTTGCTTGCTGTGGGCAATTTTTATAATAATGTGCCTCTCCACACCCCCAACACTGTAGAGGTGGTTTGGTCACTTGCCCTTGCTCCGGTTTGCTAGATGCCTCTATAGGCCTTTCTTCAACTGCCCATCGGGTTCTTTGATGATTTCTTCCAAAATCATCAACTTGCCTTGGATGCAAAATTTTCCCCACTTCCCCTTTCACCTTGGACTACTGGTAGCACATTTGTGCCTTAAGAATAGCTTCATCCATGGTTCTGGGATTTACAAATTCAATTCTTTCCTTCATATGGATTGGCAGACTAATCAGGAATCTTTGAACTTTAGCTGTTTCATGTCTGAGATATGGTACATATCTTAACAGAGAGGTGAACTTGGTAATATACTTGTCCATGGTCATTTGTCTAAGCTTCAAGTCATGAAATTATTTATAATTCTCATAGTAGAACCGGTTTGTTAAATACTTATCTTTAAAGTATTGCTGGAATGATTCCAAAGTAACATCTTGGTCCTCAATGCTGCGAACATTATTTAATTCTTCCCACCACAAAGTGGCTTTCTCCCTTAACTGATATATGGCCAATCTGGCCTTTAGGTTACTGTTGTATTCGTACACCTGAAAATACTTGTTCATATTTATCAACCAAGCCTTTGCCACTTCCTCAGCTTGACCATCAAATGCTGGTGGTTTTATTTTTTGAAACTCCCCTTGAATCTCCACTACTTTTCTTTTTAACTTCTTGCTGATCCGACAAATTTCCAGATTTTGCTTCATTATAGTTTTTGTTCTTATTGCTTCATTTTGAAGGGTTTATTTCCACTCTGTCAGTAGTGTGATCCCTTGTTTGTCGCTCATTAGCTTCTTGCATATCTCTATCAGCATTGGGTTGTTCCATTCCCTGATTTTTCTTGTCTGACAGGCTCTTGAGTATATTTTCTTGCTCTTGCATCAAACGCTCATTGTCACTTGAAACCCGCACCATTTCTTCCTGTAGGTTTTGTACTGTATTCAACAGTATGCTGGTTTGGTGTTTTTGTTCCTCCATCAGTCTACTTGTTTGTTGGTGTTAATTCACACTCAACTGAACCCACATCTCAGGGCTCACTTTTGGTCATGTTTGGGGTTCCCCAATGTTCTGGGGTGGTTGTTGTGCTTATCCCCTTCTCATGATGTTTCCTGTTAGGCTTCTATTGTGTGCATCAGTATCCACACAACTTAAATTGTTAGTTGACCCTTAGGGTCCCAGCGTATGAATGATGCTCTGATACCACTTGTAACACTTGCCATTATAATCATAAAAATAAAAATAAAACATTAATTACCATATATTTTAACAGATTACAATTACTTACCATATGGTTTTAACTTATTACTTTACTTACCATATATTACTTACCATAAGTTTTAATACATCACATTACTATGTTAAAAAATTTCATTATGTGCCAACCTCCAATTTACACATATGGTTATTCCAAAATCCGAGGTGGAAAATTAAACCATATCTTGAGATATATAACCTTTCACCTAAGATGGATTTTGCGCAATTATTGTATTCGCATCTTTAGACAGGTTTAAAATTAAGACTTTGGTTTGATGTATTTTGACCTAGGGAATTAACAGAGGTAGTCAATTCTCTTTAAGTCTACTGTATGCAAGCACTAAACACGTCCAGCTTACTTAAATGCACTGCCAGTTGTTCGATCACGGGATCCATGTACAGGCCACCTGCCCTCACGATCATTGTTCGTTCCTTACTCGATCAACGGTGGTTGTGTGGTGGTGGGAAAGGACTTGGTTATCCCGGTTGATTGTCTGTCCACCGTCATTTGTTGCTCTGTCGCTTGCACTTGGTTGGCTGCACCATGGAAGTCTAGTCTAAGACCCTTGGCCCTTGGCATTGCAGTCAGGACTTGGATAAAAATAGTTTAACTTATCTCCCATAGCTATTATGGTCATCTTGGCCATTTTCACTTCTGTTTTCTCTTGAATTTTCACCTCTGCGAATTCGTTGTTTTAATCCTGCCCTATGCCCAAATCCAGGGCTTCGAGGACTGGACCATTTTCTTATGGAATTCCGGGAAGCCTCTCGGCTCTTCATCTACATCACACCTCTGCATCTCCGGTAAGGTATTTAACCCGAAATTATGGATTTATGCTCTCAGTTTAGTTTTCCTTTTTCTGCTCTTTGAGTTAAGAATTTCTTATGTTTCTGCTTGAACGTAGCTCGACACTTGACATCTAGGTTTGAAGATGCTCTTACTATAGGTAAAATACATTTTTTTGTCTTGCTCAACCATTTTCTAGTCTCAGTTTAATTTTATGAATGGTTTAAACTTCATTTTCCCTCTACTTATGGTTTCTTCCTTTTGGGTTTCTGCAGGTAAGTCCTTTGCCGAAGCGGCTTATGCACTCTTCCTACAAGAAGGTATCAACTAACCTCTACCTTTGGCTCTCCAGGTACACATGAAAACCATCACTGGTCTACAATCTCATCAACTGGGTTTAACCCATTTATGTTGAAATGTTACTCTTCAGGAAATTTCTAGAATTTTCTTTTGTTTTAAGCGTTGGTTTTGGTTAGCTTCAGAGAGCTAGAGTCACTATTTTTCTATGGACTCTATAATTAAATACTATTAACTTTGTATTATATTTGGAATTCTAAAAGGTCTTTTCTATGGACTTACTAAAGGGTTCATTCCTATAACATGACTCTTGTATAGTTTTCAATTCCAAAGATGGCTACTGTGGTAGTATTACTTTTGGAATAGTATTCTGTTTATTCCATATGTAATTAATTTAAGCATAGTGTCTTATTCAAGTTCTTAATGGAAATGTAAGCATGTATTTGCAAAAGACTGTACATGTTTCAGTTCTATTATATTTAAGTTCCTCAGTTCATTGGATTTCATAGATATAGAGATATGCTCAACATTTTGTATCTTAAACTCTTTTTTGGAAACATTTGTACACAATCTTTACAATAGTTTTAATCTCCAGTTAAATTTATTTTCTTAAGATATATTTGTATTTGTCTATTTCATCTAACCTTAAAATATACCTCAGTGACCAGACCACCTAACAGTTATGTGCATGTGTAGCTAATTAAGGGTTGTGGCGAGTAGTGGGTTAGGGTTTCATCCACGTACCCAGAACCAAAAGCTCACCCTGTCCTAACTTAAGATAGACATAAACCTTTCTAGTTCAATTTCTTTGTACATCACTTTGAAATCTTAATAACTACTATGTTATTTATTATGTGTCTTTGTAATAGTACTTTCAAATACATCCTAACATATAAAAGATTTCAGCATGATAACTGTAATCTGTTATGTAATTTACTTAGTTACCCAGAGTTGTTCTTGATATTATCTGCTTTAATCTTCAAGTATCTCACAGAAATAATAATGATTTCTTTTATATAAAAGTTCATCAGATTATTTTACAATTTCTCTTTGTAATAATCACAGACTTTTTTCATGTATTTACTAAGTTACTTTAACATTGATAGCTTGACATTTTTCTATTAGCAGAAATATTCCAGAATATAACATCCTTCATCTGTAATTACCTAACACTTAACTATGTACAAATAACTTGTAAACAACCTTTCTGTCTAATTAATTCTAAAATAACAATCACTTATCTGAAATTGTATTTGGTTTTTGGTCTCCACCCAACCTTCAAGAGAGGCTATTACGTCCTCCTCTTTCCCCCGTGCTCCACTCTTGAAGAGGTACGGGTTGACAGTAGATTTTTTACTGTGACCTCAGGACTCCAAGTTCAGTCAGTGCCAGAAAACTTCAGGACTTGCAGAGTGTCACAGGTCTCTACCAGCTCAGGAAAATCTCCACTCCTTCGTTAGCCCATGAACATAACCCCTATTCACCACTGGGATGAGTCTCTTATCCCTAGAGGAGCAGGTAATTGTTCAAACTATCTAACCACCATTCAGTTCTTGGAAAAAATTTATCGTCAGCGTTTTTAATTTTTATGGAATCACTTTCCATAACTAATTTTATTATTCACAATAAAAAATAAAGAAAACAACTTTTCTAGCAAAACATTAATTATCTCGGTCTTTTCCTTAAACAAACAATAAAATGTCATTTAACTAGTTAGCAACTAGTTAACATTAAATGTGTTAGGTCCCTGCAATTTTTCCTATTGGCAAGACCAAATTGAACAAGAGTAACATCAAACCAACTTTGGAGCCCTAGGACCTAGCCTTCCTGGACTCATAGAGGGCTCTCTCTATATTTTTGTAAAATATGTGACTTATTTGTTTTGTTTGTTTGGTTGGGTAGGTTGTCAAAAAGAACAAATAGAGTAAGAGAAATTCAAACCATTGGGCTATGGAGTCCAAAAATGCCTTCAAAAGTAAAACAATAGGTCAAGGGTGTTTCAGAGGGCAAGTTTACAAATCCAAATGCCTCTAAATAGGTTTATTGAGTGTGAAATGAACATTAAATGGTGAATGTAGTAGGTTTAAAGCACAATTAAGAATCCTTTAACATAAACTATAACAAGAAGAGTCTATAAGAGTACTATGCATCAATAAAGAATTAAAGGATAGGGCACACCATAAAATTCTTTGACCTAGATCTATCAAGTAAACTTTAAAAAAACTATCTAGCAAACCCTAGAGAGCAGAGAACTCCTAACTTCTCTAGCTATCTACCTTCAGAGAAAGAAAACATTCAAGGTAGCACATAAGTAATGATTAAAGAGTATGGAACTCCTAAATTCCTTAATAAAACTGTAAAGACCTTCAAAGTAACCATTTCAAGATAGACTAAAGGACAGGGCATACCATAAACTTCTTTAACATAAACCCTAATAAGAAAACTTCAAAGAAAATCCTAGAAAACAATGATCCAAGCTATACCAAAGGACAGGGCATACCTTAAACTTATTTGGCTTGACTTTATTTAATCATTTTTAAGACAAACAAGCTAAGTGGAATTAAAGAGCAATGAATAATTCTTCAAACAAAACTAGCAGAGGAAAACATTTGAGCAATAAAGGTAGACAGACCTAAGGTGCCTCTAACAACATATCTTAGCCTAAAATTTATGTTCTAATGCAAGAGAAAATATGGAACAATATGAGAACATAAGGAAAAAATAACTATATTAGATCAACATCACCATTAACCAGATTCATGGATCCTATGAAGGTGCTTTCTCCATTGATGCTTAGTCCCAAAACAATGACACAACTCCAAGGCCAATTTCTTCGCAACTCCAAGTCTATGTATTCATCTCAATAAACAACCAATAATAAACGTGAAGCATCCATGCAATGTTTAAATTGAAAAGGAGGAGAAAAAACCTATCTAGGAGATCCAAAATGTCATTAATTACACATTTCAGTCATTTTTTCCTATGAGACCAGGCAAGGCCTCTAGCACAAATATCCCAAACTCATAAATGCGAAAATAACTCCTAACAATAACTCCTCAGCTAATTTTGGAGATATTTTCCTATTAATCCTTCAAAATATGTTTTTCATTTACTCCTTCTATCTTTTGTTGAATTTCTAGAAAGTGTGCAGCGACAAGGTTCAAGGGTGCAGTGCCAGGCCAAGGGCACAACGCCAAATCTATAAAAATTGCCTCTTTTGAAGCTAAGATTTGGAGGCCTTCCCTGTGTCCAAATGAGCTCCATGATAGCTCATTGGAAATGATGTCCTATATATTTTCCAAATATACTTTTGGTTTCCAGATTGGTGCTAATTTTCCTTCTCAAAACCGCATTCTCCCAATACTTCTCAAGGCATAGCGCCAGTGTTGAAAATAGGGCAGAAATGTGATGTTTTGATTTTTTTTGCCATTTTGAGGGACCAGTTCTGCTCCAAATGACTTGAAACTTTCTGAGGGTGATGTCCTTGGGATGCTGAACATGAATATGTAAGCCTTTCCTTAATTTTGTTCTCCAAAAAATAGTGCAATGCCAATGGCACTATGTGTTTGGCCCTTCTTTCTGCAAGCAAAATAGTCAAAATTTCAAAAACTCAAAAATGTGTCAAAATTGGATTTTAACTTGCTAATCATGTTTTCGAAGCTTGAAGGGATACATCGGCAAGGTTTTCCAACTTGTCTTTCTCCTTTGCCTCTTTTAGGACTTGACTCTTTGCAAGGGCTCTTTTGATCTTGGCCCTTGCAATTTTGTTGCTCAAGGCATAATGCCTTTCCATCTTCTTCTGAAGGTCAATGTCTCTTGTGGTCTTCTCTAGCTGACCTTCTATGTGTATATTGGCTCTCTCTAGCCAATATTCCCTATCATAGCTGATATCCATGGTAAGCAGCTCACTTGGAGTGAGTTGCTCTGCCAATGTTGTCTCTTTCTCTCTTCTCCAGGCTAAGGCCTTCCTCAACCCAATTGTCCTTGGCCTCCTCCTAGGATACTGTTCTTCCTCTTATTCATTCTCATAAAATATTACCAAGGTTTCATCTAGCTTAGCCTTGGATTTTCCAGCCTCTTTCCGAGGTCTGATAACTCTGACCTCATAGATGGCTTTCTTTGTCTCTAACTACTAGTTTTCCACCTCAAGGAAGTTGATCACATTCTTGGCCCTACCAATATTGGCTTGTAGATCCCTAATATGGGCATCCTTGCTCTTGAGTAG
The DNA here is from genome assembly GCA_034641835.2 of Pinus albicaulis. NCBI lineage: Eukaryota > Viridiplantae > Streptophyta > Pinopsida > Pinales > Pinaceae > Pinus > Pinus albicaulis. The sequence continues at coordinate 1,365,751,046 of CM076570.1, forward strand.
CATGTTTGTGATCCTCTCCTCATTCTCATCATCACTTTGAAGGTGAATTAGCTGAAATTCTTATCCAGTCTCATGTTTGTCTTCCGCTTCATCATCAATGACCTTTTCCTTACCTTTGTCAAGATGTCTTGTTGATGTAGAATGCATGGCCCCTTGCCTCTTAAGGGGAGAAAACACATGCATATTTCCTCTTTGATAAGTCAAAGAAAAAGGTTCTATGTCAACCATCTTAGTGTCATCTGTCTCCCTGCCATCTGCCTCACTTCTTTCTTCACTATTTGATGTTGTGTCATCATGAGATGAGGGTGAAGGATTCTGAAAGGGTGACGAAGGCAGATCATCATGGGGGGAAGGAATGTGAGTGAGTGGAGATGTAGTAACATTGGGAGGTGATGGAGGAATAGATTTTGGAGGATGGGATGGTGAAGACACATTTTGTTGATGATGGCCTTGTCTAGTAGTGAACACCTCATGGGAAATGAAGGTCTCCCATGGAATGTATTTTTGTTGTAGTTGGTGTATAACAACCATATTGACCAGAGAATGATGGAAAGGGCTCTGCATCTATTGAGGATAGTCTCTATTTTGTAATATATAGGAAATTTTATCAATGCTTCTGTATAGTTAATAAGGTATGTGCAACATCCTCACTCTAGTAAAATGCATAAGCAGCGTGATGTGCTATGAGTAAAGACGAGAGAACCTTTCCTCACAAGTAAAATATTTCATTATAATCTTGATGATAGGTGCATATCTATCAGGCAGGTTAGAGAAGGGAAAGATGGATTTACTGTCCTCTTTGTACCTAGGCTTTAGGTAGGGTTCAAAGTAACTCATGTCAAGATTGGCTTTCTTGAACCATTTCTCCCTTACACTAGGTATGCCTGTGGCATTGGCAAAAACATATGTAGAGAACTCAAAGGTGACGCCTGCTTGTTTTTCATGCAATTTAATGATAAAAATTCTGGTTAGCTCAGGGGGGTTTTGTAGCTGCTGCACCTTTTCACAAAATTCATAGCAACCTACATGTTTGAAACATGAAACAGTAAGGGGAGATGCCATGAGTTCTCTTGTATTGAGGGGTTCAAACCTATTGATATTTCCTCCTTTTTGATGATGCCTCCTTGGCATTTGGCCCTCCACATCACTAATTTCACCCTCTGAAATTGTAAACTCTGCTCTTATAAAACCCTAGAGTGTAAATGGAAATGGAATGAAGCGATGGTAATGAAATGACAATTTTGGCAAATTACAGAATGAGTGTGTGAGGGTATAAGTGTATGTGAATGAGTGAGAGGCTAAAAAACTCAATGATAATCCTCCAGTTGTAAAATTTCCCTTTGTACCACTCACACTCTACCTAGGAATATGGAGCAATGGAAAAAAGTGATTTCAAGGTTGAAACATAGGGTTTGATCTTATGGTTCCATTTCATTGATTTAGAAAACACCATAATTGCTTGAAGATGAGTGTATGTTAGGTACTTACCTCTTCCCATTGCTTTAGAAGACTCTGGAGGAAACTTGAAAGGGTTTTGAAGTGGTTTCAATGGTTAAATTGCTTAGAAAGCCCTCTTGGCCAAGAGTGTAGCACCGAGGCTAAGGGCACAACGCTAATCCCAGGCGCGCAACGCCAAACTTGAGCATGCAGCGCCTTAAGAAATATGTTGTGAGTGTGTTGGGTAAGAGCATAGCACCTTCCCTAGCATGCAGCACCTCCTTCCAGGTGCGCAACACCTTCAGAAATTCAAAGGAGGAAAAATCCAGGGGTGCAGTGCCACTTCCCACGTGCACAACACCAAGCTGAGGGCGCAATGCCACAAAAATTTGCCCAATTTTGACTTGAAAACTCAAAATTTCTTCTCTCCTTGAAAATTTTATTGCTTTGCAAGACAAAAATGATTCTTTGAAGTGTAAAATGATCTTTATAGGCAAATGTAATTTTGATTAAATTATGAAACCCACCTTCTAATGTTTAAAACCCCTTTTTCCTTTTTACTGATATTCCTTTATACTTTTTCTTGTAGGTTACTAAAATCAGTGAATTGTATTTTATTTTGGTCTTTCAGACTTGATATGTTTATTTTTATGATTTTGTGATCATTACACATACTAGCATCCTCAAATCTTCTCTGGTTTCCATTGTGAATTTCAACTCAACTTTTCACCTTTTCTCACTAACCATTTTACATTGTTTGCATGCAGGTTTGCTATAATGATGAATTTGACCTTTATTTTGGTCATAAAGGTATGACCAGTTCATTTTAACACTTTTGGGATTTAGCCACATACAGTATCATATTCAAAATCTCTTTTTTTCCCACCTTGGAGCTCAACTCATCTTTTGCTAATTTAGGCATGACAAGCTCATTTTTGACAAGTTTGAGATTTGATCACATAGTGGCATCTTCAAGATCCTCTTTTTCTTCCACCATGGAGTTCAAATTATGCTTGTAACCTTGTCTAGCCACTTTCTTCAAAACCCTAGGCATCTAGAGTGCTTTGCAGCAATCATCAATGTTGTGTTTTGAGTCCTCTATAGCCCTTTCAAGTTCATTCATTTATGTTGAGTTCACCTCACCTTTTCCATTTTTCTTCAATATATTATGATATGATTTCTTCATGTTTTTCTTTGTGTCTCTCCTCCATGTCATTTCTACAAATGATCATTGTTTTGTCACTCAATTGGACCATCAAGCTCAAAACCCTAGTTCTCTTCAATACCAAATTGTTTCTCTTTTCTTGGTTGTAAGTGATCTCCATTCAGGAGAGGACCACCTACCTTATCAGTACTTTCTACGGATATACCTTTCAACACTCCTGTGGAAGTGCCAAAGTTTGTCCATTTTCCTCATGTACAGATTCTGAATGGAAGGGATAGTGTTCTTTGGAAATATTTTAGGTCCTTCTTGAATAACCATGTCTCAACATTCTTTTACATCTGAGCTAGATTTTAGCAAAGGAAAAACAGAGCCTGAAACATCCAAAGACAACCTTAAAACATGTGAAACCCTAATGACCTAGTGGGAGAGTTCTTTGACCTAATTTTGACTTAAAATTGGCTTAAAGGCTTCAAGTGAAAAACTGAGTATTGTCAAAAGTGTTATATTAAAGAACCAAAATCCAATGTACTTGATTTATCTAAAGAGCCTACAGAGATAGTTTTGAGACCATGAATGCTTGAGGAACCTGGGGAACATGGGAATTAGTAGGCTATAGGAAACCCTAGAGGGAAAATGGAGTTTATGGACAAAGAAAAAATAGGCCAATGAGGCTATAGGAAGGGAAGGAGGGTGAAAATGAGAGGTATAAGCTTATGAGGAGTTTGTAGGAGTAACAGGGTGACCATGAAATGGGAAACTGATAGAATAGTTAAAAATTTTCTATAAGGATAATGAAGGCAATTATATTTCTGAAACTCACAATATTCAAGGAAGGTTGTTTTTATAAATCTAGAACCAAACTATAGTCGTCTAAAGATAGTGAAAAATACTGATGACTAATAGTGGCTCCACTTTGGGAGGGCAGCTCCTTTCAGGAGGTGTCAAGAACCTTAGATTTTAGATCTTTGATTTTGCAGATAAGAAGCCTTACATACTTGCTGATTTACTTTTGTTTTCTCATTTTTCAAGGCTGATCTTTGTTGCTGTTCTTGGAAGCCATGATCTTTCAATCTACAAAACATGATTTCTTCAATATCAACACTACCTACCCATCATAATTTCCTAACATTTTCTTTTCATTTGGGTGCATTTCGATTGGCAAACCCTTGACATCATTTTTTCTTTTGAAAGCATAAAAACTATCTACTTCTACCCTTATCACTTCAAAGAGCTCATATTATACTAATGAGCTCTATTTATTCTCTACCTAATCTACTTATCTGTCAAGGTTAAGTAGTTTGACAGATTTTCATTCTCTAATCTACTTACATGAAATTTAAAGAATGAATAAATCAAGGTTAAGCAATCTGATTTGTCATAATTTTTGGCATCTTGGACAAGCGACACACAAATTTTATTTTTGTACAAGTAAAATTAGAAACTTGAGGGCTTATAATTTGAAACCTGTCACTCATCCCTCTCCTTTCTCTTTGGTTCAGATTTGAGCTTTGGGAACCAACATCTTTTCCTAATGTAATCTACTGAAAAGTCAAGTCTAAATGGTTTGGAAAATCTTTCTTTTCTAACTTATGAGTAGAAATTTAAAACATGTTCAATCATGCTTAGGCTGAATGACTGAACAAGACTTTTATTTCTTAAAGTAGTGGCATTTTGACTTGCACACTTTTAGAAATATTATTTTTTGGTATGGGGCTGTACCTCTTCTTTTCATCTGCCCTTTTTTTTTTCATTTTTTCTTATCTTTTATCAAGCAATGTTATGTACAATTAATAAAACTTCAAACTAGGAAATTTTAACAAAAATAGTGCTTGGACATCCTGCCATTGACAAGACCTCCAAATAGCTCTGTCCCATCTAGTTCTTGTAGGAAGAATGCATTGTTACCTCTAACTAAATATATGATATATCGACCCTTCTATAGATTTTCAAATTTTCCATTCGTGCCTTTGTCCTCTCTTCTTGAATCCCACTTCAGCACTTTGTCTCCAATATGGAAATCATTGGCTTTAGTCCTTCTATCAAAGATCTTCTTGATGTTCTCTTGCACTTCTTGTGTTCAGTTGTTGATCCAGGTGGATATTGGTGGCCACCCACCTATTCCACTTAGGTCCCCACCATTGTCTCTTTCAGTTTTTTAGTTTCGGCACAACTTACTATTTTTAGCAGTTTTTCAGGTCCTGAACTTCCGGAGCCGTTTTGAGGCCCTAAACGACGTTTTTTTGGGAATCGTCCCTCCAACGAAGATCATTCCTTTCCAGAATGGATATATAAATCTGTTCTATAATGGATATTCGTGGCGAAATTTGTAGCCCTTGGAGAGATATTTCTAATGATGTATCATGTGCATCAAACGGAGATAGTATGCCAAAGTTACGTCCCTGGGAAGTTGAAACACCAATTTACGCAAAAGGGGCCCATATTTTTGGCGCTTCATCTCCTAGGGTTAGTTTTTTGGATGTTTAGAGTTCTCCATTGTTTCTCAATAATAAATAGGCCCTCGAGCCACATTGTAACTCAGTTCAGAGGCCTGTAGCTGCCACATCTCTTCTCAGAGATAGCTACCAGCACCCTAGCTAGTTTTATTTCCATTCTGTCTGTAATAAAATTTCAGTTCTTTGATATTAATGAAATGAAGTGTTATTTCTGCTGCATCTCTGTATTTATGGTTATGTTTTTATTCTGTCGCGTTCCTGCATAAATCTGGATCAATTGTAAACTTCTTCCCTTGATTACTGCAATTGAATGGTTTGGTTCAGCCTCCTTTGCATATCATTATCTTCTGATTGTACCTCTTGGAGTTGCTTCATCACTGGAACTCCCAAAGATGTTGGAAAAATTGCATCCATGTCATACACTAGTTGATAGGGAGACATGTTAATTGATTTTTTGCTTGTTAATCTATTTGCCCATAGTGCATGCACTAATTTTCTATGCCATGACTTTTTGTTCTCTTCCAACAGCTTATTGATGATGTTCACCAGAATTTTGTTAGAGGACTCAGCCAACCCATTACCTTGAGGGTAACAAGTTGTAGAATGCCCTAGTGTGATGTGATACTTGTAGAAAAAGTCCACCATTCTCTTGGACTTAATGCAGCAGCATAATCGGTGATGATTTTTCTTGGACAGCCAAATTTGGACAGGATATTGGTTTCAAGGAATTTTATGATTACTGAGTCAGTGAAATTCCTTGAAGGAATGGCTTCTATCCATTTGGTGAAATAGTCAGTTGTAGTGAGAATCCATTTGTGTTGGGTAGATGAGGCAGAATGGATTTCTCCAATGAAATCTAAACCCAATTCTTGAAAAGGAGTTTCAATATTGATAGGATGCAAAGGAAAAGGCAATAGTTTTCTCTTTCCATCAAAGATTTTGTATTTATGGCAATTCATTACTAGCTTGTGGATATCAGGGAAAAGAGTGGGCCAATAGAAACCAACTCTAAGAATTTTGTTGGCAGTGGTTTTCCAATAGAGATGACCTCCACATTCTCCTTCATGAAACTCATGCATGATTCTATCTGCATCATCTTCAAGCAAACATTTAAGCAAGATACCAACATAATGTTTCCAATAGAAAGCTTTATCTAGAATGTAGAAATTTACAGCCTTTAGTTTCAAGAATCAAACTTTTGTTTTGGATAAAGCAGGATGAGAATTTAGATTAAAAAGCACATATGTTAGCATACGAGTGTGAGTTCAGAAATGATTCTTCAATGGGTGGAGTCGCCAGTTCCTCTTGTTCATCCAAGGAATGTATCATGTTTATGTCTAGTGCTTGAAATTTTGCTTCAGCCATGAGTTTGGAAAGTCTTGGTCCTTTTATCAGTTTAGTGGGCCTGATTTCTAGATCATATTATAAGATGATAGCAATCCACTTACCCCTTTTTCCATCAGGATTATGATTTAGTATGTCTTTAACAACTGTGTGTGGAACAAAACAAATGACATGTGAATGAAAGATCTAAACTCTGAAATCTTTTAATGCTTTGTTTAAGGAAAAGGCTTGTTTTTCCATGATGTTATATTTCAGAGGTGCATCTCTTAGTGCCATGCTGAAGAAAGCCATGGGTTTTTCTTGTCCCATTATGTTCTTTTGTAGCAATACCGCAAAAATTGTGTGTTCTGATGCAAATGAGAAGATGAAGAAATCCTTGGTAATGTCAAGGCTGATTAGAACTAACATTTGGGTAACTGCTTGTTTTACTAGTTCAAAGGAATGTTTTTCTTATGTGGTCCATTTCAATCCTATTTTTATTCTCAACATGTTTGTAATGTTTCTTAGGACTTCTGCAAGGTTTAGGATGAACCTTCTGAGGAAGTTGATCTTTCCAATGAAATATTGCAGCTCTTTAATGTTCGCAGGGTGACTAATCTGCAATATACCCTCAATCCCTTTTGGGTCTATCTTAATCCCTTCTTCAAATATGATGTGGCCTAAGAGTTTTCCTTCTTGAAGACCAAATAGAGTTTTCTTAGGATTTAAAAATAGACCATACTTTCTGCACTTTTTAAAGACCTTACTTAAGTGAACTAGATGTTCTTCATTAGTTTTAGAATAGACAGTGATGTCATCCAGGTATATCACAATGAAGTATCCTATGTCTTAGAAAAAATCAATGCCCATGGCTCTTTGAAAATTAGCCCCGGTATTCATTAATCCAAAAGGCATTTTTACATACATGAAGGTGCCCCATGGTGTAGTGAAAGAATTTTTGTGTTGATCACTTGGAAGTACTAGCACCTGATTATAATGGGAAAAACCATCAAGCAATGATATTCTTTTGGAGCCCACTACCCTTTGCAGTATATGATCCATCTCGGGTAAAGGGTAGTTGTATTTCAAGGAGGCTTTGCTTAAATTTCTAAAGTCTATGCATAGCCTAATCTCCCCTATTTTCTTTCTTACTGACACAAGGTTTGAAACCCATTCTGAGTATTTGAGTGGGACTATGATTCCAACATCATACATATTGTTTATTTCCTTCTGAACCAGAGGCACTAGGATGGCGTTTATCCTTCTCAATTTATGCTTGAATGGTTTCTAGTTTTCCTTGAGAGGAATCTTATGCTGAATGATGTTTGTAGTATGGGACTTCAATTCCTCATAGCCCCATGCAAAAACATATTTAAATTCTTTGAGTAGCTCAATGTATTTCTGTTTTATGTGAGGTGGCAGAGTTTTGTACAACTTTATCATTTTGGGTTCTTCTACACCACCTATGTTGCATTCTTCTACATCAGTGTTGGTGGATTCCATTTTAGGCTTCCTAGCAACATCATTGAAATCAAATAGCTCTTCTAAGTGGACAAGACCTTTTGGAAATAGATTATATTTTCATTGAAATACCTCAACATCTTTTTGATCCGGATCCCTACAAAATTCTGCCTCATGAAGGTGTTCTAGCAGATTTATATCAACAGGAGAAAATGGATCTGTTTTGTGTTTTTGTTCTTCATTAGAGAAATCTTCTTAATGATCTAAGCTTGGTTTTGGTATTTCAAATTCATTTTCCGATTGCAGGAAGTCTTCAATATGCTTTTCCCCTTCAAACACCTGCCAATAGTCTATGTTATCAGGTACTATAGATCAGCTTTTGAATTTTACCGTGTATTGTTCATTTGCATGAGGTAATTGGCAAGTGTTGGTAGCAAAGGCTAGCTCATTGGCAAGGTTGTTTTGAGCTCTTGGGATAGAGTTAAGTTCATATTTCTCAAATGTCTTCAGGAGGTCTAAGGCAGCATTCATATATTATCTTAGCCTAGGATTCTTGGCTGAATATTCCCCTTTGATTTGCCTAATGATTAGATCGGAATCTCCTTGAACAGAAATATTCTTAGCTCCTATGTTTTTCAACAAGTGTAATCCTAGGAGAAGAGTTTCATACTCTACAATATTGTTTGTACATTGAAAATATAGTTTTTAGGAGTGACCTTCATTGGTGTTTTGGATCCAAACACCTGCTCTTGAACCAGCTTTGCCACAAGAGCCATCAAAGCTCATGTTCCAAAGAGTTTCAAGTTCAGATTCACCATTATGTTGTTGTTCATGGCTACTAGAGTTTTGGCTATCATGTTCTTCATTTTGGATTTGGTTTGATTGTTCTTAAAGGCCTAGCTCTTCCTCTTTTTCATTTACTTTTTCATTAATGTCATCTTCATTGTACAAGATAAATGAGTCAAGGTCTGAATGGATAGAATAGAGAGGGGTATTGTTTGGCCTATCCTGGCTGCTTACCATGTATTTCATGTGAAATTCTCTGTATAGTCTTCTTGTTTGGTTAAAGACTCGAATGGTAGCATATGTCATGTCCATTTGGAGGTTTCCTTGGAGTTTGGCTCCCCATGATCTAGATAAAAGCATGCCATACTTCAAGGTAATGTTAACCACTACAATATCCATGACTAGGCTCTTAGCTGGTATTTGTTCCAGATTGACATACAGGTATTTGATCAAACCTAAACATTTGACTCTACTTGAATTGAAAGAGTGCACATCTTTGTATGGTTTGGTTATTTTTAGGCCTAATCTCTCCATCACTACCTTTGGCATGAGATTGTGTGAAGCACCGAAGTCTAGCATGGCATTGTGTAGGATTTTGTTATGAATGTTCAAACTAACATAGAATGGAGGGACAACTCCCTCTTGAAACTTTCCCTATACCTCAGGTCCAAAAAACAGTTTTGACTTGTCATCAGTCAGATTTAGAGTGTCGGTATCATTTCCTATGTTTAAAGCTTTCAAAACATGAACTCTATATACAGTCACTAGTTCAGTAAGGGGTATGGCTATTTTGATCTTGGAAATTTCTCCCTCAATACTGAATGGTGTTTGTGCTCTTGGTATATTTACATCATTTTTATCATACATGGTCTTTTCAGCAACTTTGGTTTGTTGATTTTTATTAGGAATGTCAGTTAAAGCATTTTTTCAGGGCCACTAATTGATGTACTAGGGCAGCTTTGGTTACCATTATGTCGGCTGGTTTTTTCTTTGCTCTGATTAGGAGTCTTAGCCATTATGTTGGTGTTTTCTAATGCCTTTTTAAGAATGTTTTTAGGTGTCTTTTTATCAGAAGTTTATGGTTTGTTCTTCTTCGGGGTATCTTGGGTTTTCCTACTTTTGAGGTCATACTGCCTATGAACCTCCATGATAGCATTTTCAAATCCTATTTCTCACCCTTCAGAATCCTCATATGTTCTTTTAGTTTGGTTTGAGGAGAACATACCTTGTTCTTCTTCTGTGAGAGAAATAACATCTTCACTATCAGAGCCTATTAAATTCAGATGGTTTTCTTCCACCTCTTCAGTCGCTCTTTCCTCTTCATCTACATAGTTTTCCTGGAAAGGAGGCCTGATTTCCTGGCCATTGTCTCTTTGTCTGATTTGAGGAGGATCTCTTTTGAAGTTTTGGTTTCTATTTCTGTTTTGAGGATTTGCTTAGTTTTCCCTAGTGGACGCTCTTTCATTCAAGTTGATTCTCTCCATCATCCTTTCCATTGTCCTAACTAGATTTTCAATTTTAGCATCAGATGTCGAGGCTATAGTTTCCTCTTTATATGTAACCTTCTTCTCTAATCTTAATCTAACCCTTTTAGCATTCAGGTTGCCTTATACACTTATTACTCCTATTTTCATGTCTTCTAAGGTTAAGGGATCTCTTTCTCTTTATTGATAAGACATGTCTGGATCAAAACCATCCGGAAATTTTACTAAGGCTAAGCCTTGCAGCGGTTTCATGGGGGGAAGGAGTGCATTGTATACACTATTGAACGAAGTGTAGTAGTCTTGGAAACTTTCCCCAACATTTCTCTTAAGGTTATCATAATCTAATAGGATTTAAAGAGGATTTTTCTTAGTCTCCCACTTGTTTATGAATGTTTAATACAGGGAAGGGAGGTCATGAATGTTGTTAGGAGTTAAGTTTTTGAACCATTTATTTTCTTCTCCTCCTAAGCTTTGGGAAAACAATATCATTTTTACAATCTCCTCTTCTATTTATTGGTATTCAAAAGCATCATTCATATTGTCTGAATGCTGCTGGGCAGTGGTAGAATTAGCTCTAGTAAAGTGGGGGATTTTAGATTGGTAGTCCTATGGCATAGGCAGTAAAGGTTGTGGTAGTACCAGTGGGCATACCATGCTGCCAAGATAGGAGGTTATGGAATCCAAGGAGGATTTACAAGAGGAGGGTTTATGAGTGGAGGTGGAGTATGAAATGGAGTGGTTTTCACGGTGGATGTATGAGTGGGGATAACAGATGTACTTGGACCAGATAGCTGAGATTGAGAAGATTTGGATCGAAATGAGTCAAAGTGTTGGAGAAGCTGAAAATCAAGAGGAGTGGAAGGAGAGGCTTCTCTACTAGGACTCCGCTGTAATTTTTTAGGCTCAAGGTCTGTCTGGTCTATCCAATTTTGAGATTTAGTTATGAATAGATTTATTCTATGGTGTAAGTCAAATTGGGTATCTTGCAAGGATGTAAGGTTTTTAGAGACAAAACTTGCTTTATGAATTGATCTAACAATAGTTGAGTCTTCAGTCTTAGAGGTATTTCTTAGGATTCTTTCTGGGTCATCAACTATGGTAGGAGGGTTTGGGTCAGGGTGAGATCTGGTGCTAATCCTTTATGAAGCCAGATTTTAGACCCAAAACATAGAGAGGCTAAAAATTTATGAGAGATTTTGAAAATAGACATATCTGCAAGGGTGCTAAGTTAACACAGTATGTAACTGGGCTTTACGTTGTTATGAATAATTGATACATTCCCCGGGGAGTATATGAGAAATAGTGGGGTCAACAGTGCTACTGAAGACCAGTGGAGTCACTAGGTGTATGATGCTTATTGTTTTGAGGATGTACTTATTGTCCACCATCCACAAATAAATACCAATCTAAAGATTTTTTTGGGTTTCTTGATTTCTTTATGTAACACTAAGCTTTTTAGTAAGTGTTCTCCAGTATGGTCACCAATGTGTTAGTATGGTGAACCAATCAGATATGTTTCTTGGCTAACACTTGTTTTATCTAAGTTTAACAGGGGATTTGTGAGTTCTTGAGGAGTATTTTTGTTGTTACGTACTCAGATCCCTAGTGGAGTTTCCATTATGTTAGGTTCCTGTAATTTGTCAGATTGGCAAGACCAAATTGAACGAGGGTAACATCAAACCAACTTTGGAGCCCTAGGACCAAGCCTTCCTAGACTCAGAGAGGGCTCTCTATATATTTGTTTAAAATATGTGACTTACTTGTTTTATTAAGATGATTTTAGGCTAGTTAAAGTCATTAGGGTTTGTTTGTTTTGTTTTTTTGGTTGGGTAGGTTGTCAAGAAGAACAGATAGAGTAAGAGGAATTCAAACCATTGGGCTATGGAGTCTGCAAAAGGTCTTGAAAAGTACAACAATAGTTGAAGGGTGTTTCATAGGGCAAGTTTACAAATCCAAATGGATCTAAATAGGTTTAGTGAGTGTAAAATGAACATTAAATGGTGAATGTAGTAGGTTTAAAGGGCAGTTAAGAATCCTTTAACATAAAATATAACAAGAAGAGTCTATAAGATTACTATGCATAAAGAAATAATCAAAGGAAAAGGTGCACCATAAACTTCTTTGACCTAGCTCTATCAACTAAACTTTAAAATAACTATTCAGCAAACCCTAGAGAGCAGGGAACTCCTAACTTCTCTAGCTATCTATCTTCAGAGAAAGAAAACATTCAAGATAGCACATAAGTAATGATTAAAGAGCATGGATATCCTAAATTCCTTAATCAAACTCTAAATACCTTCAAAGTAACCATTTCAATATAGACTAAAGGACATGGCATACCATAAACTTCTTTAGCCTAAATCTTAATAAGAAAACTTCAAAGAAAAGCCTAGAAAAAATGGCTCAAACTATACCAAAGGAGAGGGCATACCATAAAGTTCTTTTGATTGAATTTATTTAATAATTTTTAAGACAAAAAAGCTAAGTGGAATTAAAGAGAAACAAATAATTCTTCAATCAAACCTAGTAGAGGAAAACATTTGAGAAATAAAGGAAAACAAACCTAAGGTGCCTCTAACAACATATCTTAGCCTAAAATTTATGTTCTAATGGAAGAGAAAATATGGAACAATATGAGAACATAAGGAAATAATAACTAGATTAGAGCAACATCACCATTAACCGGGTTCATGAATCCTATGAAGGTTCCTGCTCCATTGATGCTTAGTCCAAAAACAATTACACAACTCCAAAGCCAATTTTTTCACAACTCCAAGTCTATGTATTCATCTCAATAAACAACCAACAATAAAAATGAAGCCTCCATGTAGTATTTAACTTGAAAAGGAGGAGAAAAACCCTAGGTAGGGTTCTAAATGTCATTAATTACACATTTAAGTCATTTTGTCCTATGAGACCATGCAAGGCCCAAGGCACAAATCTCCCAAACTCATAAATGAGAAAATAATTCTTCAACTAATTTTGGATATATTTGCCTATTAAGCCTTCAAATTATCTTTTTCATTTACTCCTTGTGTCTTTTTTTGACTTTCTAGCAAGGGCGCAGCGCCAAGGTTAAAGGGCACAGTGCCAAATCTCAAAAAATTGCCTCTTTGGCAACTAAGATTTGGAGGCCTTCCTAGTGTCTAAAAGAGCTCCATGATAGCTCATTGGATAGCCTGTCCTGTCTAGTTTCCAAATATGCTTTTGGTTTCCATATTTTCTCCCATTTTCATGCTCAAAAACCCATTATACCAATATTTCTTAGGGCAGAGTGCCAATGCTAAAAATAGGACATAAAGGTGATCTTTTGCTTGTTTTTGGCTATTTTGAGTGGCCAGTTCTGTTCCAAATGACTTGAACCTTTCTGAGTGTGATGTCCTTGGCCTGATGAACATGAATATGTAAACCATTTCTCAATTGGGTGCCCCAAAAAAGAGCGGAATGCCAGTGGCGTTGTGCATTTAGCCCTTTTTTTCTGCAAGAAAAACGGTCAAAATTTCAAAAACTCAAAAATGTGTCAAAATTGGATTTTAACTTTTTGACCATGTTTTGGAAGCTTGAAGGGATACATCATCAAGGATATCCAGCTTGTCTTTTTCCTTTTCCTCTTTTAGGACTTGCATCTTTGCAAGGGATCTTTTGAGCTTGGCCCTTGCAATTTTGTTCCTCAAGGCATAATGCCTTGCCATCTTCTTCTGAAGGTCAATGCCTCTTGTGGCCTTCTCTAGCTAATCTTATAAGTGTGTATGGGCTCTCTTTAGCCATAGTTTATCTCCATGGAAAGCAGCTCACTTCGAGTGAGATTCTCTACCAATGCTGTCTCTTGCTCTCTTTCCTGACCTAAGCCCTTCCTCAACCCAATTGTCCTTGGCCTCATCCTAGGAAGCTATTCTTCCTCTTCTTCATTCTCATCAGAAATTCCCAAGGCCTCATCTAGCTTAGCCTTAGCTTTTCCAGCCTCTTTTTGAGCTATGATAGCTCTGACCTCAGAGATGGATTTCTCTATCTCTAACTGTTAGTTTTCCACCTCAAGGAAGTTGATCACATTCTTGGCCCTACCAAGATTAGCTTGTATATCCCTAATCTGGGCATCCTTGCTCTTGAGCAGCATGTTTGTGATCCTCTCCTCATTCTCATCATCATTTTCAAGGTGAATTAGCTAAAATTATTGTTCAATCTCATTGTTTGTCTTCCTCTTCATCATCAATGACCTTTTCCTTACCTTTTTCAAGTTGTCTTATTGATGTAGAAGGCATGGCCCCTTGCCTCTTAAGGGTAGCAAACACATGCCTATTTCCTCTTTGATAGGTCAAAGGAAAAGGCTCTATGTCAACCAACTCAGTGTCATCTGTCTCACTGCCATTTGCCTCACTTCTTTCTTCATTGTTTGATGTTGTGTCATCATGAGATGAAGGTGAAGGATTGTGAAAGGATGATGAAGAAGTATCATCATGGGGTGAAGGAATGTGAGTGAATGGAGATGTAGGAACATTGGGAGTCGATGGAGGAATGGATCTGGGAGGATGGGATGATGAAGGGACATTTTTCTGATGATGGCCTTATGGAGTAGTGAAAACCTCATGGGAAATGGAGGTCTCCCATGAAATTCCTTTCTGTTGTAGTTGGTGTATAACAACCATCTTGATCAGAGAATGATGGAAAAGGCTTTGTATCTGCTGAGGATAGTCTCTCTTTTGTACAATATAGGACATTTTATCAATGCTTCTATATAGGTAATAGGGTATGTGCAGCATCCTCACTCTAGTCAAATGCATAAGCAGCCTGATGTGGTATGAGTAAAGATGGGAGAACCTTCCCTCACAAGTAAAATATTTCATTGTAATGTTCATGACAGGTGCATATCTATCAAACGGGTGAGAGAAGGAAAGATAGATTTATTTTGGTCTTTGTACCTAGGATTTAGGTAGGGTTCAAAGTAACTCATGTCAAGATTGGCTTGCTTGAACCATTTCTCCTCTACACTAGGTATGTCCGTGGCATTGGATATATCATCTGTAGATAACTCAAAGGTGACCCCTGCAAGGTTAACTTGTTTTTCATGCAAGTTAATGATAAAAAGTCTGGTTAGCTTAGGGTGGTTTTGTACCTGCTGCACCTTTTCACAAAATTCATGGCAACCTACATGTTTGAAACATGAAACAGTAATGGGAGATGCCATGAGCTCTCTTGTATTGACGGGTTCAAACCTATTGATCTTTCCTCCATTGTGATGATGCCTCCTTGCCATTTGGGCCTCCACATCACTTCTTTCACCCTCTGTCATTGTAAAATATGCTCTTATAAAACCCTGAGTGTAAATGGAAATGGAATGAAGTGATGGTAATGAAATGAAAATTTTGGCAAATGAGGGAATGAGTGTGTGAGGGTATAAGTGTATGAGAATGAGTGAGAGGATAAAAAACTCAATGATAACCCCCTAGCTATAAAATTTCCCTTTGTATCACTGACACTCTGCCTAGGAAAATTGAGCAACGGAAAAAAATTATTTCAAGGTTAAAACTTAGGGTTTGATCTTAGGTTTCCATTTCATTAATTTAGAAAACACCACAATTGCTTGAAGATGAGTGTATGTAGGTACTTACCTCTTCCCAGTGATTTAGAAGACTTTGGAGGAAACTTGAAAGGGTTTTGAAGTGGTTTTAGTGGTTAAATTGCTTATAAAGCCCTCCTCGCCAAGAGCGTAGCACTTGTTAGCCCCCCTATGAAATTTTTGATAAGAAAATAGGGGGCTAAATTGTTCCTGAGTCTTCAAGGAATGCATTTCCTCTGAAAACACAGTCTCCTTGAAGCCTCTTTGTGCCATTTATCCCTTGATCAAATCCCCTCTGCTGTTTTCCCTTTTAAAGACTCTCTATTATGTGAATGAATGCTCAAAGGCCCCTTTTTTCCCTCTTATTTATCCTCCTTGTCTTCCCCTTCTATTTCCCTTCTTACCCTTCAGTTTCCCCCAAAATCCCCTTTAAATTCCTCCCCTACACCTTGTTTTCCCTTTTTCCCTTTCTATTCCTCTATCGTTACCTTTCCCCACCCCTCAAAACCCATTAAAATGGGCAAAAAACCCACTTTCCGACCATGCTATAGGCCTGGCCCTTTTCCGCTGGCCCCTTAACCACTTCCCCACATATTCCCGTCACCCAAGACCAAGCACTTAAGCCTTGGGGGCCAATCGCAATCGAAACAACCGGCGGGTGAATTTCCTTTGTAATACTCAAAAAACCCGATGCGATTGTTTTATTTTGATAGGTCCCGCGGTGCGTTCCGCACCATTGATCTACCCTGATGATCCAACGGCTATCGCTCTCCCCTGTCGATCGCAATCGGAAGTTTGTGAGTGTCTCATTTTTTTGCCCTTCCGATTGCATCCCTTCCGATTGCATCTCTTCCGATTGCATCCCCTCCGATTTTGTTCTCCACCGTTGATCTCCCCGCCAGATCGATGGCCAGCGCTCAATCGCTCTCCCCTGTCGATCACAATCGAAAGTTTGTGAGTCTCTCATCTTTGTGCCCTTTCGATTGCATCTCCTCCGATTGCGATGGTGCCGATTGGATCCTGGCTGTTGATCCTCCTTTGGATCCGACGGTTCCGATCTAATCGCCCTCCGCCTCTGCTGGGTCCCACTCTTTCATTCATCTCCGCTGTGTTTCATGTGTTTTGTGTATTTTTTGTCCGTTGCATATGTTGTTATGCCGCTCACCCTCCGCCGTTGATCTTTGTTCCCGGACCAAGATCTAACAGTATGCGCTGCATATCATCACCAAGCTCCATTGTCATAAGTTTTCACCCCTCCGTTTACATCTTCGCTGTTTTCACCATTCCTCCGCCTCTGCAGCGTTCCTCTGCCACCACTGCCCGGGCTTGTAGCAGTTTATTTTACTGTGCAGATGGCACAGAGAAGTTTTTCAACAGTTTCCAGCGGACCAGCAGAGAGTTTTCAAAGGGGGTTAATTATTCCTAATGATATAATTAACGTTAACCCTACATTCAAAGGATTAAAGCACTGTTTGAAGATAAAGAGCGCACCAGTAGCACCATAACTGCGCTACCTAATAGCAGGACATTTTCCTCCAGAAGTACACCTTCCCGCAGCGTCCTCCATGTTTCTCGAGCCCAGGAAAGTCAAGAACACTGACAGAGCTTCTTAAAAGATTGTCAGGCCACAGTAATGAAGCATGGATGGGCAGACGGACCTTTGAACCAGTTCATTTATTCCAGAATGGCAGCACAGAGCTCCAAGCACCAGAAAGGATCCCAAAGAAACATCCGAGGTCGATTTCGGCCTGACAGAGATCTCCAAACCAGATTACAGAGTACACACAGCGCTGCATTTTGCCATTAAGCAGTGTGGGCGTGGACACTTCTGCCATTCTGTCTTAATGAGTCTCATTTAATTGTCTATCTGCCTCTGTCTCTTCCTTTCTCCTTTAAAGATCCCCAAGAACGAATTGTAAAGGTTGTTGTTCAGTTGTTGGGCAATTTGCTGTTAGAGGGAT
Source organism: Pinus albicaulis (assembly GCA_034641835.2). NCBI lineage: Eukaryota > Viridiplantae > Streptophyta > Pinopsida > Pinales > Pinaceae > Pinus > Pinus albicaulis. Next base: position 1,365,768,670 of record CM076570.1, read on the forward strand.
TCATTTGTGACTGTTAGAACAGTCTTGGGAGGAAGTTGCAGAGTAGTTTGTTTGTAATAGGCTGGGAGGAGAAAGTCTGGGCTGTAACAGCCATTGATCCATATTGTACATGACTGGTTTTGCATCAATTAATCAAAGCACATTTCACAGGATCCTGGTCTATTACTATTGGTGATGTTCTTCTTTACTCTGTTTATTACATTTCCATATTGTTTCATGTTCTTCTGGTAGACATCAGAAAAATGGTATAGGATTCACCCCTGTTAGGTGCCCTATGCTATCTGCTCTCCCTACCTTTATGTTTTCTGTTCGATGTGCTATCTAAGAGCTGGTTTCAGTTGATTTAACCAGCGCAGCGGATGTTATTGCCTGCTGGCTGATGTATGAATTGGTTGAATTGGTTCTTAGATGTTCTTGTTAGGTTCGAGCTGGAAGGTTTGGGAACACTGGGGATAAGTGTTAGCCATGTCCACTAGAATCCTTGCATGACCAGTTTACCTTTCTGAGATCCCTTTGTTTATCTTATCTCTGTTTTCCCCTTGGAGTTGCTAAAGCAGACCTGGAGTTAAATGACCTCTGGTCTGATCTATAAGCAGCCCCTTTGTCTCTTTGAGAGCTGCCTCTGAGTATGTCCAAGCAGGTCTGGAGTTAAATGACCTCTGACATGATCTATAGACAGAAAATTGGTTGCTTTCCTTCTTTCACTTTCCCTTTCAATGTTCCATTCCACCATCTGCCTAAAAGATCCTTTAGTGTGGATGACTTGCCCTTTGGAAGCCTTGGCTAGTGGGTGCAAGTAATCTCCTCTCATGACTCCATAGCCCAATGGATGGCACTTTCTTGGCTAGTCCTCTTTGCTGAAACAACCTGTTGTTTTGTTCCTTTCCTTCCATTGCTTTCCCAGTCCATGATCCCCTAACCAACCCAGCAACCCTTCAACCAAATCATTTTAAAACCCCCTTTGTGCTTCACAACTAGCCTAATATTTCATCTTGAGCCTCAAATATATATCATTCTTTGCTCTATTTGGAGAGATCCCTCTCCGGGTTCAGGAGGGCTAGGTCCTAGGGCCCCAAAGTGGTTCTGATGTTGTCTCATCTTTTGGTCTTGCCAATCTGGCCAAAACATGGGAACCCCAACATAATGGCGACTCCACTGGGGAAGGGACCGCTTTGCATCTAGATTGGCTTCTCATTGCTGATGGTGGACAACATCCAGCTCCAACAGTCATAATCATCCACCTGGCGACTCCACACTCCCTACGATCCAAAGACCTGATGACTCCACTGGTGAAGAACACTGAACTGGTTGAGAAGAGGCAGTAGCCTTCTTTGCACAAGCGCGAATCCAAGCATGGACATGGATGCCAAGTATAATGCTTTGTATAACAAAGCATGCAGAATAACAGAAGTGCTTACCAAAATGCTGGAGGCGCAAATGGCCAATATGAATACAGATGATGATTATTTAGAGTAGGCCATGTCGTTTTCAGAACAAGAACAAACTCAAGATCTAGAAGATGAGCAGGACATATATGATGCTCAAGGATCTGTGGAAGATGAAGAGGAAAGTTATCAGGAACTGCCTGGTTGCATACCTGCGTCTTGTGTTATGCTGACCAAATAACATCAGGACCTATTAGCGAAAGCTGATAGGGAAAGCTGTCTTGAGGAAGTAGATGACTACATGGAAGAAGCAGAATCTGATGAAGAAGAAGAGGTTCCAGAAGACATCCCGCCTCCCAGTCAGCCAATGCAAGAGAGAGAGGATTGCTGCTCTTCTGTCCATGATGAAAGGGAAATCCCTCTTTTGACAGAAGAGGAGATTGATCTAATATTGAACCAACAGTCCACCCCAGACATCTTCTATAGAACACAAACTCCTGCTCAGTCATTAGTTGAGTTTGATGGTTCTGAATCAGAAGACTCCTCTGTGGATCAGAGCGAAGAAAGACCTGTCGTGCGCTCAGAATGGTGGACTTGGTCAGGTCCGCCTATCTATGACACTGATGGGGAAAGTTATGAAAGCATCAGTGACGAGTGTCATGAGATCGGACGCCAACAGTCTTTCCTTTCAAAAGATGACGATGAAAGCGACGAAGAGTTTCTTGATCAGAGTGAAAGCAACGAGCTTTCTCTTGAAAAAGAGGAAGCAACGGAAAAAGACCCTGCTCAAGAATACATGGATTTTTCACGGAGCCCTGCACCTCAGAGTAGAATATATCAGAGCTCTAGGAGGACAACACTGCCATATATGATGAGTCCTCCAGTTCAGAAGATGAAGGAGACACTCTACTCCAAGAGAGTCTCATTCTTGATCCAGTGGAAGAAGAAGAGATCTTGGTCGAAGCCAGCCTGACAGACATTCATAGCCAGGTATCTTTTCATGATCCTTATGCACATTTCCTGCATATATTTGAAAAAGGATCAAAGGTCTTGCTCAACAGCATGATGCAGACAGGAAGAAAATTTTTCAAAGCTGCTAATTTTGAACAAAAAGAGTGGGAGCGGCCCTGCCTATCTAGCATGCTCAAGGAGTTGAGCAAGAAGGACCAGCCATGGGATCACTTGGTGGACTGGTTACATTGGAAGACAATGTTTGTAAGCTAGATTGTAAATATTCTAGTTAGAGTAGGGTAGGTAGGAAGCTCAATAAAGCTCAGTCTACGAGCATGTAGTTAGTTATTTCATTTTCTGTTTTAGAATGTAGAGAAGAAACCTGCTAGACAGTCTAATCCTAGCAGGTAGTAGTGTAGGTAGAGAAACATATGAGACCAACAGTCTAATCTGGTCTCATGGAGTAATAAGGGTAGAAATAGAATAGGTTTATTTTTCCTGTTTGTAAAGATTAATGATGTAAAAGGGTCTGCAAGTCCAAATGCACCCAAGAAGGAGAAAATGTTAGGACTATAGTGTGGGTAGGTAGCTTTTTGGAAGAATTGTACTGCTGATATGTTGTCTTCACAGTTTGTGGCAGCTGATCAAAGAAAGAAATGGATGGTTCAAGCAGCAGGCATCTGGCCTACACCAAGAGATCATCTTCTGGTTTCTTGGCTCCTTCAAGAAGAAGCCATCCCCATGTGGAGCCACTGTTAGCCCCCATATGAAATTTTTGACAAGCAAATAGGGGGATAAATTGTTCCTGAGTCTTCAAGGAATGCATTTCCTCTGAAAACACAGTCTCCTTGAAGCCTCTTTGTGCCTTTTATCCCTTGATCAAATCCCCTCTGCTGTTTTCCCTTTTAAAGACTCTCTGTTATGTGAAGGAATGCTCAAAGGCCCTTTTTTTCCCTCTTATTTATCCTCCTTGTCTTCCCCTTCTATTTCCCTTCTTACCCTTCAGTTTCCCCCAAAATCCCCTTTAAATTCCTCCCCTACCCCTCGTTTTCCCTTTTTCCCTTTCTATTCCTCTATCGTTACCTTTCCCCACCCCTCAAAACCCATTAAAATGGGCAAAAAACCCACTTTCCGACCATGCTATAGGCCTAGCCCTTTTCCGCTGGCCCCTTAACCACTTCCCCACATATGCCCGTCACCCAAGACCAAGCACTTAAGCCTTGGGGGCAAATCGCAATCGAAACAACCGGCGGGTGCATTTCCTTTGTAATACTCAAAAAACCCGATGCGATTGTTTTATTTCGATAGGTCCCGCGGTGCGTTCTGCACCATTGATCTACCCTGATGATCCAACGGCTATCGCTCTCCCCTGTCGATCGCAATCGGAAGTTTGTGAGTGTCTCATTTTTGTGCTCTTCCGATTGCATCCCTTCCGATTACATCCCCTCCGATTGTGTTCTCCACCGTTGATCTCCCCGCCAGATCGACGGCCAGCGCTCAATCGCTCTCCCCTGTCGATCACAATCGAAAGTTTGTGAGTCTCTCATCTTTGTGCCCTTCCGATTGCATCTCCTCCGATTGCAATGGTGCCGATTGGATCCTGGCCGTTGATCCTCCTTCGGATTCGACGGTTCCGATCTAATCGCCCTCCGCCTCCGCTGGGTCCCACTCTTTCATTCATCTCCACTGGGTTTCATGTGTTTTGTGTATTGTTTGTCCGTTTCATATGTTGTTATGCCGCTCACCCTCTGCCGTTGATCTTTGTTCCCGGACCAAGATCTACCGGTATGTGCTGCATATCATCACCAAGCTCCATTGTCATAAGTTTTCACCCCCTCCGTTTACATCTCCACTGTTTTCACCATTCCGCCACCATTCCTCCGCCTCTGCAGCGTTCCTCCGCCACCACTGCCCGGGCTTGTAGCAGTTTATTTTACTGTGCAGATGGCACAGAGAAATTTTTCAACAGTTTCCAGCGGACCATCAGAGAGTTTTCAAAGGGGGTTAATGATTCCTAACGATATAATTAACGTTAACCCTGCATTCAAAGTGTTGGGCAATTTATTTGAACAAATTGCTGCATTAAATTATCGACCAGGGAAACTCGTGAGCTTGTGATGGTGCCAGCAATATATATGCAAGAGTAGGAAACTAACTCTATGTCTAACTAAATTATTTATGATTCAATATAATATGCAAGGGAAGAGGCTCCTAACTAAGGAGGTCCTGGTTGTCCTTCCCTACAGTAACATAGAGAAATCATTCATAAAACCAGAAACTTGAAATAAAGACAAGAGAATGAACTTTAATTGTTGTTCAGATTCAAAGAGAGAGAAATACTAACTTAGTCTTTTGATTGTCCTCTCATGTACTAATCCAAACTAAACTAAGATTCATTCATAAGCATAAGAAATGAAATGACTTGAAACATAAAAACAAAAGAATGAATTTCAATTATCATGCAAATCAAATAGAGAGAGAGCCTAACTTAGACCCTTGGATATCCTCTCACATGTTGATAAGATTCTAATTTAAAACTCATTCATCAATCACAAACAAATCCTTAAACATCTAAGCAATGAAATGAAACAAAATCTAATATGAAATAAAATGTTTCTCTCATCCTTTTAGAGTGAGCTCAATTCTCTTAAGGACAAGACAAATTATTCCATATACTACATTAAGGAAACTTATATCTAAAACTACATAAATTCCATAAATTCATATTCTACATTAACACAATTTACATCTAAAACTACATAATGGAAATATATGAAAAATGAAGCTTTATTCTATTCCATCATCAATTGGATACAATGCTCTAAGAGTCCTCCCCTTGGAATGGAGGAGGTACTCCTATTTATACAATGATAGGAGTAACAAACTCATAATGATCATCCACTAATATCTCTAACCATCTAGACACATAACCCTATCCTCCATGATCTCCTACATGATATTTTCCATGAGGTTTATCTTCTTAAATTCGAATTTGATCATCCAAGGCCACATAAAGGTGTCTTGGAAGCTTCCTTTGTGCCTACACATGTCAAAAAACTCATGCTAATTGTTAGGTATAAGTATAAGCATATTATTTTCTAAGTTTTAGCCATAAATTCACTTTAAAATGTTAAGAATTAATAAACTTTGGAAAAACATAGTTATGACCCAATAATGAGGTGAATGTAATAATATGGAGGTGGAATGGAGGTGACATGAAGGTAAAATGATGAATAATGCAGTGAAAATAGGGACTATTTTGAGGCCCAACATACCCCCAAACTGAAGGTATTGCATGTCCTCATGCAATCTATTACATTACTTTTTGGTACTTGAGCTTTGGCTTAAACTCTGCATGAGATCATTTACTTAACTTTTGCAAAGCGTTATTTTGATGAACTACAACTTGGTTGGTTCTTGTGTTTCAACCATATTTTGTTTGTTGCGTTCATTGTATGATCTTTGCATAATGATAATGTGCTTTTTTATGGCAGAGTATTTTTGTTGGAATCCATCATGGTTGGTTCTTGTGTAACAACCATGATTCTATTGGCATCCAATTAACTTTAGACAAAGCCATTTGTATGCTCATGTAATAGTAAATATATTTTGAAGGTAAGTGGGTTTAGAATGTGATATATAACTGTGGATATGAATGTGACAAAGCATGTATGTAAATGTATCCTTCCCATTAAACAGATGGCTTTGGCAATGAAAGGAAAGGAAGTGAAGTTTTTTCCAAAAATTATTATTCTAACATTTCAAGGAATTTAATGGTTAAAAGTTAGAAAATAGCATACCTTAACTTACCCTTCCAAAAATAGGTGAGAGTCGTACATGTGTGACTGCAAACTGTTGTGAAAATGGTGGATGAAAGATGGATCTGTATTTTCGTATCAGCTGCTAGATCCGCTGCTACTAGATGAAAAATCTAAGGAGTCTGCTGAACATAGCTGAAAATTGTATCTGCTGCTGGATGATGAATCTGATGAGTTTGCTGAATATGGCTGAAAATCTATAAGGCTTGGAAGGTATACAAAATATAGAAGTTACATTTTCCTCCCAGCCTTATTTATTGACTTGTCCTCAAGTAAAATACAATGAATACCATGAATGGAAATACAATGAATGGAAATTGGCTTCATTTGCTGCAAAATATGGGTCTTCAAGTCTTCAACGCTTGATGGCACAAATCTTGCTATGTGATTAAATGTGTCGATGTCGAACATAGCAAGAAGTTGTTGACTTAGTGGCCGTTAATGGATGCCCCTAGCGAACACAAGAGCTCCCACCATTGATTCCAATGGGAGTCAGGATGCCTAACACATCTTTGTAGGTACGAATAAATTTGTCGTGGTCGAGTCACCTACAAGATCCAACGAACAAGGGATATTAATGTACTCCCATTGTTCATTGGAAAGAGTACTTTCCATTAAGGCATGCAAGCCTCTAGGTGTTTTTCAATGATACTTAGACTCTAGGACTTTGACCAAAGCAGGGTTTTATTGGCGGAAATGAAAAAAATGGTATGAAAATGGAAATGGAAATGGAAAATGGCTTTTATTGATGAGTTAGGAATAGATGAAAGGAAATGCATGGTGAATGAAGAAGAACTCTTGCTTTGAAAAATGGACATGGAAATGGTACGCTTTATGGTTTGACAATTGGTGGAATTCAAAATCTTTTGCAAATAGGGAGGTGCAAGGTAGTGGTTGTAGACATGGATTTGTCTTTAGAATTTTTCATGAATTTAGTCGTTTGAAGACCAATTGTGCGCACAATGTAATCTCTTTTATGAATACTTGATTATCCTGTAACCTGTAAAAAAAACTTGGTACAAAGAAAACATAAGTGTGCTCTAGAAGAAATGGCCAGTTCCTTCATGATTCTTACGCAAAAATTTCATACCAAATAAAACATGTTAAGGACAATCAAAGGTGTTGAAATTGACTTAATCATGACATTAAAATCAATCCATTCTTAAAAATAACCATGAAAAGTAATACTCCCTGTTTGTGTCAGATGAAATATGCTCGGCAAAAAGATTGGCATTAGAAAGATCTGTTGTGTTCTGCATATTAGTATGTCATATAAAAGCATTCAACAAGAATATGTTATGAGTTTAATGCCAACTTGATGCTATCGAAACAATATAATTATCCTCCAAATGTTTGATAAATCGATCCTCGAAATTTGTTTCCAAGTGTTCCATTATTTATTTTCAAACCTGCGTGAATTTTGTGAAAATTGTTGTTTTTTTTTTTTTTTTTTGGCCTTGTACCAACTGTTGCAGTTTCATCCAGTTCCATTATTCTTTCAATATGCATATCACCAAAGTTTTATTTTATGCCAATATCCTTCACATGCCAATATTTACTCTTTAAATGTTTCAAAACAATCACAAAACACATAACAAATTTTTTTTTTTTTTTTTTAAATAATAACAAACATAACATAACATAACGATCATATCTAATATAAAAAATATATTAATACAATCATATAACATAACAAATTACAAACCTAACAACAATTATATACAACAAATTATAATTAATTATAACAAATAACAATAAATTATAACTATATTAATTAATGGAATTATAAAAGCATATTAATATATTAATATAATTAATACAATTAATATATTAATATATTAATAAATTTTTATATCAATCATTAATTAATAATTAAATAACATAACTAGTAAATATATACTATGAATTATAATTAAAAATGTAACAAATTACAATTATACAAACAAATTATAATTAAAATATATATAATCAAAACAAACTAAAATTAAATATATAACAAAATTTAATACAAAAACAAACCGAAATAAATTAAAACAAAACAAACCAAAATGAATTTAATACAAAAAAAATAAATACAAAACAAACCGAAATAAATTAAAACAAAACAAACCAAAACGAATTTAATACAAAAAATAAATACAAAACAAACTGAAATAAATTAACACTAAATATACAAAACAAATCAAAACAAATGCAGAACAGAACGCGCAAAATCTCTGAAATAGCGGCATATGAAGGTTTTTGGTAGATAGGAACGGTTTTGCTAGAAGGAGGACTGGTGATCTGTCGAATACTTGCAATTTTCCAACGCAGTGATTGTGCCCTGTCCTGGCGAAGGTCATGTTAACGGTTCTCATGAATTTGGCACAGCGCTTGCTATAAACATTGGGGCTTATGTTATTGCTCCTTGTGGGCACTAGAATTCATAAAGAGCAGCGTCAAGGGAGGGTGGTGATTTCTCCATAGAAAGCGATGTCAGATAATTTTATTGGCCAGGGTTCTGATAAATTTATTTCACAGATCTGATAGTGGATCTAATGGTCAAGACAAGCGGCGGCCTGTTGGATGGGGCTTATCGCCTTCTGACGAAAAGGAATTCCATCTACGTGAATTTCATTGTTGCCAAGAAGTTGAATTATTGAGCAACGATTGCTCGAGTTGGGTGAAGTCGGGAGATGGCGCTGCGAAACACCATGAAACGGATTCTCTCGACGAGCCAGAACTTCTCTCAGCGGCATCTTCATTGTTTCTGCCAAAGTCTTGTTCCATTCTTCTCAACTTCTTTTTTTTCTTTTGTTTTTAATAATGCTCCCATCGTTTTTTTATATATGACATGGTTTCTTAGTTAATATGCATTCGGTGCTTTTGTTTTTGTTCGTTGGATTTTTATTATTTTTTTTATTTTTAACTTTTTGATTTTTTATTTATTTATTTTATGATTTCGTTTTGTTGTGTTTTGTATTTCAAAATGTTTGGTTCCATTGGTTTTATTGATTGGATTTTTATTATTTTTTATTATTATTATTATTATTATTATTATTATTTTTTTTTTTTATTTTTTTTTGAAGCATGTGTTTTGGTTTTTTTTAAATGATTTTGTTTTGTTTTTAATATTTGTTTGGTGTTTTTTTTTTTTTTTTAATAATAATAATAATATATATACATGATACATATATTATTATTATTATTTTGTGAGAATTTTTTTTTTTTTTTTTTTAAAACTAAAATTCAAAGAAAACTAAATTTGCTTATTCACAAAATTCTTTATTATTATATCGCAGATTAATTTTCCAGCAAGAGTATTTTTATTTGAACAAAATCAACAGATTTTCTGATCTTCCTGATCGCACGAAGCGCAGGAAGAGAGCATACTCATCGCTTGATTTTTTTATTTATGCAGGGGGGGTGTTTTTGAAATGACGAAATTTAAAACTAGCTAAACATTAAAACATCAGAAAATTCAAACTTAAACTCCTTTGTGAAGATCCTGCTGTCACCAAGGTTCACAAATTATTTTGTCTAAAGAAAAATGCTAGTACTAAATTAAATTTCTAATGCCTAATCCCTTAGCACCATCCCCGGCAACGGCGCCAAAATGTTGGGCAATTTATTTGAACAAATTGCCGCATTAAATTATCGACCAGGGAAACTCGTGAGCTTGTGATGGTGCCAGCAATATATATGCAGGAGTAGGCAACTAACTCTATGTCTAACTAAATTGTTTATGATTCAATATAATATGCAAGGGAAGAGGCTCCTAACTTAGGAGGTCCTGGTTGTCCTTCCCTACAGTATCATAGAGAAATCATTCATAAAACTAGAAACTTGAAATAAAGACAAGAGAATGAACTTTAATTGTTGTTCAGATTCAAAGAGAGAGAAAGACTAACTTAGTCTTTTGATTGTCCTCTCATGTACTAATCCACACTAAACTAAGATCCATTCATAAGCATAAGAAATGAAATGACTTGAAACATAAAAGCAAAAGAATGAATTTCAATTATCATGCAAATCAAATAGAGAGAGAGCCTAACTTAGACCCTTGGATATCCTCTTACATGTTGATAAGATTCTAATATAAAACTCATTCATCAATCACAAACAAATCCTTAAACATCTAAGCAATGAAATGAAACAAAATCTAATATGAAATAAAATGTTTCTCTCATCCTTTTAGAGTGAGCTCAATTCTCTTAAGAACAAGACAAATTATTCCATATACTACATTAAGGAAACTTATATCTAAAACTACATAAATTCCTTAAATTCATATTCTACATTAACACAATTTACATCTAAAACTACAGAATGGAAATATATGAAAAATGAAGCTTTATTCTATTCCATCATCAATTGGATACAATGCTCTAAGAGTCCTCCCCTTGGAATGGAGGAGGTACTCCTATTTATACAATGATAGGAGTAACAAACTCATAATGATCATCCACTAATATCTCTAACCATCTAGACACATAACCCTATCCTCCATGATCTCCTCCATGATCTTTTCCATGAGGTGTATCTTCTTAAATTCGAATTTGATCATCCAAGGCCACATAAAGGTGTCTTGGAAGCTTCCTTTGTGCCTACACATGTCAACAAACTCATGCTAATTGTTAGGTATAAGTATAAGCATATTATTTTCTAAGTTTTAGCCATAAATTCACTTTAAAATGTTAAGAATTAATAAACTTTGGAAAAACATAGTTATGACCCAATAATGAGGTGAATGTAATGATATGGAGGTGGAATGGAGGTGACATGAAGGTAAAATGATGAATAATGCAGTGAAAATAGGGACTATTTTGAGGCCCAACACAAAGGATTAAAGCACTGTTTGAAGATAAAGAGTACACCAGTAACGCCATAACTGCGCTACCTAACAGCAGGACATTTTCCTCCAGAAGTACACCTTCCCGCAGCGTCCTCCATGTTTCTCGAGCCCAGGAAAGTCAAGAACACTCACAGAGCTTCTTAAAAGATTGTCAAGCCGCAGTAATGAAGCATGGATGGGCAGACGGACCTTTGAACCAGTTCATTTATTCCAGAATGGCAGCACAGAGCTCCAAGCACCAGAAAGGATCCCAAAGAAACATCCGAGATCGATTTTGGCCTGACAGAGATCTCCAAACCAGATTACAGAGTACACACAGCGCTGCATTTTGCCATTAAGCAGTGTGGGCGTGGACACTTCCGCCATTCTGTCTTAATGAGTCTCATTTAATTGTCTATCTGCCTCTGTCTCTTCCTTTCTCCTTTAAAGATCCCCAAGAACGAATTGTAAAGGTTGTTGTTCAGTTGTTGGGAAATTTGCTGTTAGAGGGATTCATTTGTGACTGTTAGAACAATCTTGGGAGGAAGTTGCAGAGTAGTTTGTTTGTAATAGGCTGGGAGGAGAAAGTCTCGGCTGTAACAGCCATTGAGCCATATTGTACATGACTGGTTTTGCATCAATTAATCAAAGCACATTTCACAGGATCCTGGTCTATTACTATTGGTGATGTTCTTCTTTACTCTGTTTATTACATTTCCATATTGTTTCATGTTCTTCTGGTAGGCATCAGAATAATGGTATAGGATTCACCCTTGTTAGGTGCCCTATGCTGTCTGCTCTCCCTACCTTTATGTTTTCTGTTCTATGTGCTATCTAAGAGCTGGTTTCAGTTGATTTAACCAGCGCAGTGGATGTTATTGCCTGCTGGCTGATGTATGAATTGGTTGAATTGGTTCTTAGATGTTCTTGTTAGGTTTGAGCTGGAAGGTTTGGGAACACTGGGGATAAGTGTTAGCCCTGTCCACTAGGATCCTTGCACGACCAGCTCGCCTTTCTAAGATCCCTTTGTTGATCTTGTCTCTGTTTTCCCCTCGGAGTTGCTAAAGCATACCTGGAGTTAAATGACCTCTGGTCTGATCTATAAGCTGCCCCTTTGTCTACCTTTGAGAGCTTCCTTTGAGTATGTCCAAGCAGGTCTAGAGTTAAATGACCTCTGACCTGATCTATACGAAAATTGGTGGTACCCACCTAACTTCTTCTCTTCAATGTTCTAGTCCCACCATCTCGTCAAAGATCTCTTTAGTGTAGATGACTTGCCCTTTGAAAGCCTGGGCTAATTGTTGCAAGTAATTCCCTTTCATGACTCCATAGCCCAATGGATGGCACTTTCTTGACCTATCCTCTTTGCTGAAGCATCTTGTTGTTTTGTTCCTTTCCTCCCATTACTTTCTCAGTCTATGATCTCATGACCAACCCAGCAACCAACCAACCAAATCATTTTAAAACCCTCTTTGTGCTTCATACCTAGCCTAACATCTCATTTTGAGCTTTCAAAGATACATCATTCTTTGTTTTATTGGAGAGATCCCTCTCCGGGTCCAGGAGGGCTAGATCCTAGGGCCCCAAAGTGGTTCTGATGTTGTCTCATCTTTTGGTCTTGCCAATCTGGCCAAAACATGGGAACCCCAACAGCACCGAGGCTAAGGGCACAGCGCTAATCTCATGTGTGCAACACCAAACCTAAGTGTGAAACACCTTAATAAATCTACTGTGAGTGTGTCGGGTAAGAGAACAATGCCTTCCCCAGGGCACAACGCCTTATTTTAGGCGCGCAACACCTTTATAAATTCAACAGAGGAAAAATCCAGGGGTGGAGCGCCACTTCCCAGACGCGCAATGCCAAGATGAGGGCACAGCGCCACAAAAATTTGCCCAATTTCGACTTGACTCAAAATTTATTCTCTCCTTGACAATTCTATTGCTTTGCAAGACAACAATGATTCTTTGAAGTGTAAAATGAGCTTTATAGGCAAATAGAAGTTTGATTAAATTATGAAACACACCTTCTAATGTTTAAAATCCCTCTTTCCTTTTTACTGATTTTCCTTTATACTTTTGGCTGTAGGTTACTGAAATTACTGAATTAGATTTTATTTTGGTCTTTGAGACTGGTTATGTTTATTTTGATGATTTTGTGATGATTACAAATACCAACATCCTCAAATCTTCTGTGGTTTCCATTGTGAAGTTCAACTCAACTTTTCACCTTTTCTCACTAACCCTTTTACACTGTTTTCATGTAGGTTTTCTAAAATGATGAATTTGACCTTTATTTTGGTCATAGAGGCATGACCAATTCATTTTAACACTTTTGGGATTTAGCCACATATAGTAGCATCTTCAAAAACGTCTTTTCTTCCCACCTTGGAGCTCAACTCATATTTTGCTCATTTAGGCATGACAAGCTCATTTTTGACAAGTTTGGGATCTGATCACATAGTGGCATCTTCAAAATCCTCTTTTGCTTCCATCATGGAGTTCAAATTATTCTTTTCACCTTTTCTGGCCACTTTCTTCAAAACCCTAGGTGTCTAGAGTGCTTTGCAGCAATCATCAGTGTTGTCTTATAAGTCCTCTATAGCCCTTTCAAGTTCATTCATTTTTATCCATTTCACCTCACCTTTTCCATTTTTCTTCAATCTATTCTGATAGACTTTATTCATTTTTGGCTTTGTGTTCCTCCTCCATGTCATTTCTGTAAATTATCATTGTTTTGGCACTCACTTGGACCATCAAGCTCAAAACCCTAATTCCCTTCAAAACCAAATTATTTCTCTTTTCTTGGCTGTAAGTGGTCTTTATTGAGGAGCAGACCACCTACCTTATCAATACTTTCTGCTGATAGACATTTCAACACTCCTGCAGAAGTGCCAAAGTTTGTCAATTTCCCTCATGTGTAGGTTCTAAACTGAAGGGGTAGTCTTCTTTGGAAATATTTTAGGTCCTTCTTGAATAACCATGTCTCAACACTCTATTGCATCTGAGCCAGATTCTGGCAAGGGAAATATAGAGCCTGGAACATCCAAAGACAACCTTAAAACATGTGAAACCCTAATGACCTAGAGGGAGGGTCCTTTGACCTAATCTTGACTGAAAATTGGCTTGGAGGCTTCAAGTGAAAAAGAGAGTATTATCAAAAGTGTTGTATTGACAATCCATAATCCAATGCACTCGATTTATCTAAAGAGCCTACAAAGATAGTTTTGAGACCATAAATGCTTGAGAAACCTAGGGAACATGGGAATGAGTAGGTTATAGGAAACCCTAGAGGGAAAGTGGAGTTTATGGACAGGGAAAAAATAGGCCAATGAGGCTGTAGGGAGGGAAGGAGGGTAAAAATGAGAGTTATAAGCTTATGAGGAGTTTGTAGGAGCAACAGGGTGACCATGAAATGGGAAATTGATAGAATAGTGAAAAAAAATCTGTAAGGATAATGAAGGTAGTAAGATTTATAAAACTTACAATATTCAAGAAAGGTTGTTTTCAAAAATCTAGAACCAATATATAGTCATCTAAAGATAGTGAAAAATACTGATGAATAACAAAATGTAGCTGTCACGGGTTGGTTTTCATATTGAAACAATATTTTTCACAATGTGAGATTGGACCATGACTGACCATGGTTGATCAACATTATAAACACATGGGATTTATATTAACCTGTAGGATATTAAACCAAATATTATAAGCCTTAGTTTTGAACCAAATATTATAAATCCTAATATTAAACCCAATATTATAAAACCTAAACTTAAATCTTATACTATGACAAAAATGTTTGATCAATATGGTTAAGCATATTCAACCATATTTCACGAGTATCACATTACAAATCTTATTTTTCTCAACATTATTAATATTATATTAGTGATGTTACTGAGAATGTGTATTTGATATTATTAATGATATATATTAACATTAATATTTGAAATAAATAATACTAAATTTATATAATAAACATTAGTAACATTTCATATTAATATTAATAATATTTATTGTGAAACTATAGATAATAATATATATTAATATTAATATTAATAATTATTACATTAATACTTTTATAAACAATATGATATTACAAATATTATTTTTCTAAACACTATTAATGTTATATTAATAATATTATTTCCATTATTAATTTATTATTACTAATGATATACAATAATATTAATATTTTTAATAAATAATATTAATGTTATGTGATAAACATTAATAATATCTGATATTAATAATGTTATATTGAAACTGTACACAATAATCTATAATAATATTAATATTTATAATTAGTAAGTTAATACTTTTTAACATTATGACTATATAAATATTTATTTTTTAAACATTATTAATGTGTTATTTATAAAATTGTTTCCTATATATATATATATACTTTTATAACTAGTATTATTGTTATTGTTTCTCACGTTAATATTAATAATGTTTATTCTTAAACTATAAATAATAATATATAATAATACTAATATTAATCCATTTTATTATATAAATATAATAAATAAATAATATATTTTTTAAAATTTATATGAAAATTTAAAATAAAATATTATATTTATTAAAACTTAGATGTAAAAATTAGTATTATTGTTAGATAGGATGCTAAAAATGAAACTTAATATTAGAACCTAAAATTTAATATTTAAAACTAATATTGTATTCTTATAAACAAACTATCTACGATAATATGGTATAATATATTTGTTTTTAATTTGGCTAAAGTTTAATTTTATCATTTTCCCTAGTTCATCTCTTCCTTTATGCATATATTTTTTACTAAGAGCATTAAAAAGATTTATGCTATGTTGAAATTGATGAATTTGATATTGTCTATCATTATTTATTAAATTGCAAAACTTTATTAATATTAAAAGTAAAATTTAAAAGCTCTTGTTAAAACCTAATATGTATTGTTATAATATTATAGTATTAACATAAACTGAAATATTTGTGATCCAGTTAATTTTAAAGAAAAAATGTGATGATATATCATACTCATTTTCAGTTGGTAAATGAACCTCATACAGAGATCATCTCCTTTATCTATAGATTCTTAATTAAAGATTTATGAATGAGTGCCTTAGACTTAAATTGAGATGGTTCATCCTTGGTTGAAATTAACAAATTCCTCATTGTTGAACATTGGTGTCTAGGTTTCAATTTTTTTTTATTAGATTAAATTTGGCAAATGACATAGTATATTATCAGAATTTTAAAGTAATTTGTCCATACAATGTGAAATTTTTCATTTTTTTCCTTAAAATTTTCCAGATTTATTAATTATACAATTTGAATCTTCAAACATTTTGAAAATGAATTTAGTCAATGTTAAATGAAAAGGCATGAGGGCATTACATTGTTTTAATTTATACAGAGAATCTCTTCTAATCCAGCTTATTCTTTTATTAAAAAATTACATGATGATTGCTTGCTTTTATTTATATATAAACTTATTAATTTTAAATGAAATTAATCTTTTCAAAATATCCTTAAAGAAAAGAAAAGAACTCACTACTTATTTTGGAGACAATAAATGGTGACAAGAAGAAATGACACATTTAAAATATTAAAATAAACCAATTTTTTATATTAAATTTAATATTAAAATATATTATTTTAACAAAACTATACTTTAATATTATATAAAATATATTAAAATTTAAAACCTAAAATATATAAATTATATTCAAATTTAAAATCTAAAATCTAAAAGAGCTATTATAACTTTAAACTATTGTTTTCTTCTATAAAATCATGTTAATATTTTGGGAGTTTAATAACGCTGCAATCAAAAGTCAATGAATAGAGGGCATATATTTGGTCCATTAATGTAACGGGAAATGCAACATTTCAATGCAACCATGTTTCAATAATGTAAGTTTTAACATTTATATTTTTAGTTTCATATCTTTAAAACTCATAGGTGGCGACAAATAACTTGTAAAATGAATTTTTAATAATAAAAGAATTGAAGAAACTGGAAGCAGGTTGTCAGCAGAACAGTAACATTCATTAATGTAATGATGATTAGAATATCCTGATATCTTGAAATTTACACCATCTTATCAAAAATATTAATTAAAAAATAATTAAAATAGCAACTTCCCAAAAAAACGCTTATAAAACATTATTTTTCTGAAGCTTAGAAATCTCAAATAAAATATTAAACGATTTCGATTCTCTTAAGATACATATATTCAGGATTGAAACTATATTTAAAAAGATTGATTAAAATTCTATGTGGATTACATTAAACGAAACAAAACATGGTTGTGGTTACTTAATTCCATTATAGTCTGAACCAGATAATAAATTTTTAGTTAACGTAAAAATATAAATTATAACTAAAAAAATTGCTACTCCATGCACGAGGCTGTTTGATCGTAGGCTTCCCGGCAGTTACCTACCGTAATAGGAATGCCTACTGTATAATTTAAAAGCAGCGAAAGCCTACCCATTCGCTTTGGAATCCTACGCGATAGCGTGCACGGTCCACTCTGAAATCTTAGCGAAACTCATTAATTTTTATTTTTACTCGAAATCTAAAACTGAGTAGCACTGTGTATAGCGGAATTGACTAGAGCTGCATATGCTACGAACGACTTGAATTTACGTGCACTGATGAAACGGTTAGATTGGAACGACAATCACTTTTTATTTTTTAATAAAATATAATGCTAAATTTTATAAAGTATTTGAGTAATTTTTAAAAACTAGAAAATTATTTATATATTTTTAAAAAAATTAGAAAACTATTTAGAATTTAATGGTTAAGAGTATATGTTTTTTCATAAGAGAGTATAGGTTCAAAACTAAAACTAGTAGAATATATATTTCATACTAAGTTCAAAACCAAAACTATATTTCTTATTAAATTTATAGTCAAAGTTTCATTATTTATTATTTATTTAAAAATTAATAAAATTCCTCAAACTCAATTCTAATATAAAACTCAACTTCAACTTCATTATAATTTAAACAAAAAAAAATTTAAAAATAAACTTATTCAAAATCTTTTGATATAATAGTAATTAAACCAAAATTATATCTCATATATTATAATTAAAAAATAATTACAAATCCTATAATTACAAAAGAATTACAAATCCTTTAATACAAATTGTTAAGAATTTGTTATATAAATAACTTGTATTTCTATACCAATTGTATAATATAATATATATATTATCGAAATTATTATTTTCAATGTTTGGTTTCTATTTTTGTTGATTTATGTGCAACCATAAATATGTAAATTTATTATATATATTTTAATTATAATATTAATGAAAAATAATTATGTTAAAGATTTTAGAATTTTACTTTAGTTATTCATAATTAGAGAGGGATGATAGGAAATTAACTTGTACAAATTTTTTTAAGATATTCTAAACAGTTTACAAATCAAAATTTGAGATTAAGCTTTTTACTTTTTAATTAAAATGATCAATTTTATTTAAACTTATTTAGAATTAGAAATCTTTATAGTAAAATGATCAATTCTGTTAGGGTCTCGTGATTTAGCAAATTGGTAGATCAAATGCACAAGGTAACATAACACCAGTCTTTGGAGTCCTAGGACCTAGCCTCCCTGGACTCAGAGAGGGCTCTCTCTATTGTATGCAAAGGATGTGAACTTTTTGCTTTTAGGGTTTGATTTTAGGCTAGTTGTTAAGTGTAGGGTTTGTTGTTTGTTTTGGTTAGTCAAGATGATCAAGTAGAATAGGTGGAGTGAGAGGTCTTCAAATCATTGGGCTATGGAGTCAATGAAAGTAATGTATATCTAAATAATGAAACAAGATGCAATACAGGGAAAATCTAGCATGCTCAAATGGATCTTTAGGGTATGTGTGAGGTGAAATGAACAATAAAGTGGTGAAGAAAGTAGGTGTGTAAGGGCAATGAAGAATCCTTAAACAAATACCTTTTAAATAAGATAGTCTCAAACACTGATCAACATATGGACATCATCATAAGACATGAAAAAACAATAGCTTTCTGATTAGACTTAAGCAAACAAGCATTCAAGATGAACAACTTAGTGAACCATAGAAAGCAAGAAACTAATCTAACTTTTATGGATTTAACCTTCAATATTTAGAAAACATTCAAGATAAAAAATAGCTTTAACCAATGAAGATGGAATGCCTAAACATCGATGATCAAGTTACAAAGAACTTTAAGGCAACTTCTCAAGCATGGATAAAGGGCATGATCAAAACATGGCCTTTTCAACTAAAAACTAACAAGTAATACTTCAAAGAGAGATTCCAAAATAGAGTATAAATAGCATCAAATAGGTAGGGCTAACCATAAAACATATTTGAAACTATTGTGTTGATCCATTCATAGAATAAACAAGCATAAGGAGGTCTAAGGAGCAGCTAAGAATTCCTTAAAAAACTCAGCAGAGGAAAACACAAAGACAATAGAAACAGGAAGGACTATGGTGCTTCAAAGAACATTTCTTAACCTATACTCTTATTTTCTACTGCAGCATAGAAGGATGGAAACATAAAGAAAACATGACAAAACAATAACATAAGAAAGAATCACTTCACCACTAACCTAGCTCAGTGATCCTATAAGCTAGCCTCCTTCATCATTAATCAAAACAAGACATCATAAACTCCACAAGACCAATTTCTTCTTCAAACTCAAGAAAACCATGCATTGCTCTCAAAACTCATCAAATGTCAACCCTCGAATGGATCATACAAGTAGTATTTAACTGCAAGAATGAGGAGGTGATCCTATTCTAGGGCTTCTTACTATAGTCATTATAGAGTAAATGAACTCTTGACCTTTGTGACCATGCAAGGCCCAAGGCAAGATAAGACTGACTGTCTGTTTATAATAATAACTCTTAATTTCACTGTTTGAGCTTATTTCTGAATTTTTTTTACTTTAAGGCTTTTTGCAATAACTTTACAATAACTGCTTTGGTAAGTGAAAAATATCTTTGACTGGGTGTAATAACTAATTTATGCTTTATTGAAGGAAACAATGCACTAGGTAGCAAAATATCTTTGAAAGAAGTACTTTCCTGTAGGTGCAGTTAATTCGAATGTGTCTTGGGTTAATCCGCCTTTTGTTCTGTCTTTAAACTCTGACTGTCTATTTTTATTATTTTTCTTTTTAATCTACTTTATTTCCGCCTGTTCGTTAACCTTTTGATTAATACTTTTGATCTTTTAACTGTTTGCCTTTATTACCTTTATCCTCTTCCTTTGATAGCTAATCCTTTGTTTTTTCCTTTGATCATTGATTAGCCCTTTAATCCTTTAATATTATTTTCTTCACTGTTTCTCTGACTATGTTTGTTTTCTGCATGTAGGGGATGCTTCCTTTCGTGGTAGGAGGTTTACTTGACCATTGACAATCATGTTTCATTGATGATTAATCTTGATTCAAGGCTTCTGATCATTTGTGATTCAAATTGAACTTTCGGATCGTCGCCCAGAGGCTCATTTAGACGTTTTTTGGACCATCAGAATGCTCTTTAGGCATTTTTCCATTAAACCTGCACAAAAAAACAATTTTTCAGTTTGAAAACTTGTGGGGAGGGTCTTGATTGCGCTTTTTTGTGGTTTTGGGCTTATTAGAGGGTTTTTTAGAGGGGGAAAAGAAGTGAATGAGAATGTGGATATGGAGAGTAAAGATGATGTCAATAGGCCCTATAATGAAATCATTTTGGAGCAGTAAGGTAGAATTTAGAAGGTAGAGAGGAAATATGTAGTAAAACCATTTGATTTAGGATAATGAAGGCAATGAGATTTCAAAAACTCTCAATATCCATAAATCTTATTTTTAGAAATCTGGGACAAGTACTTAATCATCTTTAAAATGGAAAAAATTACTGATGACTAACAATGGCTCTAGCTAGGGAGGGCAACTCCTTTTGGAGGTGTCAAGAACCTCAGGGATCAAATCTCTAGAAGAAGTAGACCAGTGCCTTGATTTGCATTTTGACAGACCTCCTTTGTTTAACTTGTTGTTTTGCTGCAATCCTTTTGAAGCTGTGATCTTTGAAATTTGAAATATTATGATCATTCCAACTCAACCTCTACCTATCCATCATACCTCTAACATTTTTTCTTCTTTTGGGTGCACTTAGATTCGCAAACCCTTAGCAATATTTTTCTTTTGAAAATAGGAAAATAACTACTTCTACACTTATAACTTCCAAGAGTTCAGATTATGCTAGTGAACTCTCTTTATTCTCTACTTAGACTATTTGACTGTCAAGATTAGGCTATCTCACAAACTTCAGTCTCTAATCTATTGACATGATATTAAAAACATGGTTTAAATAAGGATTAGGAAATCTGACTTACCATGGGTTGTGGCATTAAGACACGCAGCACACAAGCATTATTTCTGTAAAAAAAAAACTAGAAAAATAAGGGTAGTGATCTATCATTTGCTATTAATTCCCATTTTTCTCTTTGGTTCAGTTTTGAGCATGTCGAACCAGTATCTTTCATTCCTAATCTATTCCCACTGATAATTCAAGCTTGAATAATTTTTACAATCATTTTTACACTAACTTATCAAAAATAAATTGAAAACATGTTCAGCCATGATTAGGCTAGATGACTGAACAAGACTCTTTAGAATAAGTAGTCGTATTTAGGCTTGCACACTTTCAACATTACTATTTTTTGGGTATGGGGTTGTACCTCTTTTCTCTCTTTCTATATTTTGGTGTTTTTTATTTACTATTTTTTCATCATGTAATGTTATGTACAATGAATGAAAGCTTAAAACTAGGACTCTTGAAAAAAATAGTGATTCAACATCCTGCCATTGACAGGACCTCCAAATAATTCTTCTTCATTTATTCCTTGTAAAAACAAAGCATTATGACCTCTAACTAACTGAATGATATAATGACCTTTCCATAAATTCTCAAATTTACCATGTTTAGCTTTTTCCTCCCTTTTAGAATCCCATTTCAGCACTGTGTCTCCAATGTGAAAATTGTTGGCTTTAGTTCTTCTGTCAAAGATTTTATTTATACTTTCTTGTACTGCTTGTGTCCTTTTTTAAACCTCCTCTCTTGTTTCTTGTAGATGAATGGTTTGGTTCAGCCTCCTCTGAAGGTCATTTTCTTCTTATTGTACTTCTTGGAGAAGCTTTATCACTGAGACTCCCAAGGATGTTGGGAAAATTGCATCCATGCCATACACTAGTTGATAGGGAGACATACCAATTGATTTCTTGGTGGTTAGTCTATCAGCACATAGTGCATGTACTAGCTTGACATTCCATGCTTTTTTATTATGTTCCAGAAGCTTATTGATGATATTGAACAATATTTTGTTAGAAGACTCAAATATCCCATTACCTTGAGGGTAATAAGTTGTCGAATTTCCTAATGTGATGTGATATTTATAACAAAAGTGAACCATTATTTTGGATGTAAAGGCAACAACATTATCTATGATGATCTTTCCAGGGCAACCAAATATAGACAAGATGTTAGTCTCAAGAAATTTGATAATGACTAAGTCAATGGCATTTCTAGAGGAGATGGCTTCTATCCACTTGGTAAAGTAATCAGTAGCAGTGAGGATCCACTTATGTTGGGAAGATGAGGTGGGGTGAATCTCTCCAATGAAGTCTAAACCCCATTGTTGAAAAGGAGCTTTAACAGTAATGGGATGCAAAGGCAAAGGTAAGAGTTTTTTCTTGCCATAAAAAAATTGGCACTTATGGCAAGTCATGACCAATTTGTGGGTATCAAGAAAAAGGGTGGGCCAATAGTAGCCAACTCTAAGGATTTTGTTAGATGTGCTTTTCCAGTAAAGGTGGCATCCACATTATCCCTCATGTAGCTCATGCATGATTTTACATGCATCATACTCAAGAAAAAATTTAAGTAAATGCCTACAAAATTATTCCAATATAACACCCCATCTAAAATGCAGAATTTTAAAGCTTTTTGTTTCAGGATTCTAGCTTTTATCTTTGATAAGGTGGGAGGAGAATTAAGATAGAAAAGCACATATAGGATATCAGCATACCAAGATGAATTCAGAAATGTTTTTTCAACATGAGGAGTTGTGCATTCTTCTTGTTCTTCTAAAGCATCAACCATATTCATATTTAATTCTTGGAAATTTGATTCATCCTTAAGTTTTGCAAGTCCTTGTCCTTTAATTAGTTTAGTGGGTCTAATTTCTAAGTCATATTTTAAGATAATAGCAATCCACTTTCCCCTTTTACCTTCAGGGTCCTAATTCAAAATGTCTTTGACAATTGTGTGCAGCACAACAGAAATGATATGGAAATGTAATATATAAACTCTAAAGTCTTTCAATACCTTAATCAAGGTAAAGGCTTCTTTCTCCATGATGTTGTACTTTATTGGAGGATTTCTAAGGGCTTTGTTGAAGAAGGCTATGGGATGTTCTTGCCCCATCATGTTCTTTTTCAGTAATACTACAGTAATGGTATGTTTAGATGCAAATGATAAAATGTAGAAATCCTTGGTAAAATTAGCACTGATCAGAACATGTGTTTGAGTGAGAGATTGTTTTACTAGTTCAAATGACTGTTTAGCTTCAAAATTCCACTTAACCCCTATGTAATGTTTTAGCATGTTTTTAATATTCCTCAAAAGTTCAGCAAGGTTGGGGATGAATCTTCTCAAGAAATTGATCTTCCCAATGAAAGATTGCAACTCATTGATTTTTCTAGAATGGCTGATTTGCAATATGCCTTCAATTATTTTGGGATCTATTTTAATTCCTTCTTCAAAGATGATGTGGCCTAGGAGTTCTCCTTCCTAAAGACAAAACAATTTTTTCTTGGAATTCAAAGATAAGCTATACTTCCTACACTTTTCAAAAACTTTTCTCAAGTGGATTAAGTGTTCTTCATTAGTCTTAGAGTAAAAAGTGATGTCATCAAGGTAAATGACTATGAAGTAGCCTATGTCTTCTGAAAAATCTTTCTATGGCCCTTTGGAAAGTAATCCCTGCATTCATCAACCCAAATGGAATTTTAACATACATGAATGTACCCCAAGGTGTGGTGAAGGCAGTTTTGTGTTGATCACTTGGGAGTACTAACACTTGGTTGTAACCAGAAAAACCATCAAGAAGTGATATTCTCTTCGAGCCAACCACCCTTTGAAGTATGTGATCCATTTTAGGCAAGGGGTAGTTATCTTTTAGGGAGGCTTTGTTCAGATTTCTAAAGTCAATGTAAAGCCTAATCTCCCCGGTCTTCTTCCTAACTGAAAGAAGGTTGGAAACACACTTTGAGTATCTAATGGGAACTATGATCCCGACATCATACATATTTTTAATCTCTTTCTCAACTAAAGGTAGTAAGACAGGGTTTATTCTCCTCAACTTTTGTTTGAGAGGTTTATGATTTTCCTTAAGATTAATTTTATGTTGAATGATGCTTGTCTCATATGATTTCAAATCCTCATACCCCCATGCAAACACATATTTAAACCCTTGAAAAGGATCAATATATCTCTGTTTTATGTGAGGAGGAATATTTTTAGAGAGTTTGATCATTTTGGGTTCCTTTTAGCTACCTAGGCTATATTATTCTACATCATCCTCGGTGGATTCTATCTTTTGTTTTTTAGCCACATCATTAGAGTCGAACAACTCTTCTAATGGTGCAAGTCCCCTTGGTAATGTATCATCTTTACATTGTAAGACCTCAAGGTCCCTTTGGTATAGATCCTAAAAAATTTCTGCCTCACAAGGATGTGCAATCAGATTTATATCAGCAGTAGAGGATAGATCTATTTTATGGGCTTGCTCTTCAGTAAAAACACCATCATCATTCTCTAGGCTTGGTCTTGTTCTTGTAAATTCATTTCTGGATTGCAAAAAGTCATCAATTTGTTCATCACCCTCAAACACTTTCCAATGGTTTATGTTGTTCGACACTGTGGGCCAGTTTTTGACTTTGACAGTTTATTGTTTAGTTTCTCGGGGTATTTGGAAATTGCTAACAACAAAGGAAAGCTCATTGGCAAGGCAATTTTGGGCTGTAGGGATGAAATTGAGCTAATATTTCTCAAAGGTTTTGAGAAGATCTAATGTAGCATTTATGTACTCTCTCAATATTGGGTTCTTTGCTGAATACTCACCTTTTATTTTTTTAATGATCAGCTTTGAATCTCCTTGGGAAGAGATTTTCTTAGCTCCTAATTCTTTGAGCAAATTTAAGCCAAGGAGAAGAGCCTCATATTCTGAAATAGTATTAGTGCACTGAAAATATAGTTTGTATGAATAGCTTTCATTTTTTTTATGTATCTAGACACCAGCTCCTAAACCTGCTTTGCCACAAGAGCCATCAGAGCTCATGTTCCGAAGTGTGTCTATTTCATGTTTGCCATTATGTTTTTGTTTAGAGATGTTGAGCGTTGGAAAAGATATGAATTCACCATGTATTTTCTCATTATTTTCCTTTAAACATAACTCTTTTTATTCTAGAAAGGTGATTTATTATAGAATTATGATAGAATTGCAAAGACTTATGTTTATTGTAAAAGTAACTAAAAAATGTCTTTTATTGTAAAAAACATGAATCAATCGAGGTGAACAACTATACCAGAGGCGAGGCTAAAGCAGGAGTAACTGTTGTTCCTCCAGTTATAGACCATATTTAGTCAAAGAGAAGAAAATCTGAATGCATTGCTAAGCAAAGACATGGAACATCACGACTGCAATCGAAGGAGATCAAACGCTAGCCAAAGAAAGAAAAGGAGTGAATTCCTTAGGATCTCTCGATCCCGAGGGATCATTGTTCAAGTCTCATCTTGTTCCTTGTCTTGTCCATCGAAACTGTTATAAAAGGCAACACCTTTAGAGATAGAGGGGAAAAAAATCATTGATTAAAACATTTCTCTTGTAATTATGCACTTTATTGACTCTCGTGATCAAAGAGCGGTCGTTGTAACACTCTTTATGTTTAATTAATACAAAGACGTGTTTTCCTTCCATTTCTCAAGCTCTGAAGTAACCCAGCAGTGTTTCACTGGTGCTAAGGGCCCGGCCCTAGTGGAATTGATCTGTTGTTTGTATTTCTATCCTTTAATTACCATTGTGTGAGAATTGTGTTCAGTTTTATTACATTTGCAAAGTTTACTAGTTTCTCTTGAATTGCTTATCGATATTACTGTGTTGCGTTAATGAATTGCATTGCTGTTCCATTTCAACAAGGATCTTAATTCTTGTATTATTCATATTGTTATCGTTTATAAAGATTTTTTGTTCAATATTTAACTCTATTTGCTGTCCCATTGGATTATTGTTCATTTAAGATTGCTACTTAATAATGAAGTTGTCTTTAGTGCGACTTTTTGAAGTTTCAGGTGCCGGAATCCGGTGAAAATTTTCGAGGTAAAATCTTGATTTTTGTTATTCAAACTGGATTTTTGACTCTATATATGGATTCAACACCCTCAAAAACCTCTAGGGCACCTCGATTGTGCAAAGTTAGCAATCAAACTTCTCTTTTCAATAAATTCGACAGGTTTTGGTGTTCAACAGAGTTCGTTAGGCGATTTCATTTAAGTTAAGATTTGATTCATTAGTTAACAATTGTTGTTCAATTCCAGTGTGTTATTCATTTCCAATTCATTAGTTTCAGATTGTAGAAATCTTGCTTATTTACATTGTTACAGTTTGCTGTTCATTTCCAGCTCATTAAGTTTAAAATTTTTTTCTTAGTTCCACTACAAGAAAAAAGCACATTGGTGAGGGGCGAAAATGGTCACCATAAGCTCATTGGTGAGCGTCAAAAGAGCCTTTGTCACCAAAAATTGAACGTCACTAAAGTTGGCATCGCCGAAAGTATAGGTGTTGTGGTGACATTCAAGGTCCGTCACCAATAATGATTTATAGTGACGAATAGTAACCGTCACCATTTCATATGAGCAATGGTGACGGAAAATAGCAACCGTCACCAAAGGTGGCATCGCCAAAAGTATAGGTGTTGTGGTGACATTCAAGGTCCGTCACCAATAATGATTTATAGTGACGGATAGTGACCGTCACCATTTCATATAAGCAATGGTGACAGACACAGCTCGCCACCAAAAAACCGAACGTCATCGTTGCGGCGTCATTGAAAGTATAAAGCGTGTGACATCAGTTCATCATGAATATTCCATAGGTCGACTATAGCACTCGCCACCATTTCATATGAACAACAACGATTTTTTGTGATGACCTTTTCATGGCCGAGCCACTATTGGTGCATATATACATGGCGAATGGAGACGTTTATTGACCGTCACCATAAACTCATTGGTGACATCAAGGTCCGTCACGAATAATGACTATAATGACAAACAGTGACCCTCACCATTTCATATCAACAACAACGATTTATGGTGACGGACCTTTAATGGTCGTCACTATTAATGCGTATATATGGTGGCGTTCGTTGACTGTCACCATTTCATATTTTGGTGAGGGTTGAAAAATGTCACCATAAGCTCATTGGTGATGGTCAAAAGAGCATCCGTCACCAAAAACTGATTTTCACCATTCCCTATATATGAATATCAGGGCACGATGGAATCGAACCACCAACCTCCTACTTGTAAAGCAGGTGCTCTTCCATTAAGCTAGCACACTTTAAAGAATTAGAATTTAAACTAGCAATTGCCCCTAAAGGTGCAAAGATACACCAAAGGAATAAGAACCAATAAAACTGAAAGAATTCAGTGTCCTTGCTCCTATTTTTATTCTACAATACTCTACAAAGTATGATCTTGATCTATGATGTATTTGTGTCGAGTGGTTCTAATTTAATAGTAAATGTTATATTCAGATAAAAAAAATGAATAATTGAGAGGCCTTACAGGCTAATTTTTAATCCTTACACTAAAATCTCTTAATATTCAAGTCTATGGAACAACTCATTCAAACTTCAAACTGAATTAGATTTTAAATGGAAAGCCTAAAACCAGCTAAGTAGTTTACAAGTTAACATTTTGGATATAACTTCTGTTCAATTTATATGACAAGTTATGCCATAACCTGGAAACTATTTTCTTAGCTAAAAGACTTTCTTAAGTCAACAATGACAAAGAAAGATAGTCATGGCAAGCAAAGTTCTCTTGTTTTTTCTAATGAGGGTGCAAGTAACTTGTTAAAGGTTGTATGAGAGTATCAAACCATAAACAGTTTCACTAAAACATGAAAATGACAAATTCTTGTTAAGAAACAAAATTTTAGTTGAATATATGAAAAGCATCGAGCTAAATGATATAATTAAACTAAAAGTAACTGTAAAAAAATGAAATTTCCATCATATACCATTTGGTTTGGTTAGTTCTTCGGAAAGAGAAAGTGCAATTGCATGATCCAGATCCTCATCTTGATTATGTAATGGACCATCCTGAACAAAAATATCCACATACAACAATCAATGTTATTGTATTGGTAAGACTTTTGATATAATCTATCAAAGCATGCACTATGTAGGAGAATCACTAGTAGTTGAATTACTTCTCTACTCGCATGTATTACCTTTGGTATTTGAATTACTTGGAAATAGAAATCCTTACTAAAAGGTAACGCAAAGAAAAGCAGAAGCCTTTGAATATGGATGGCCATCTTGATTTTATAGAGTTATAATTGAATACTGAAGCACTAGGAATGTTGCAACGAAATAGATGGATGGAGTGTAATAAAAAGAATTTGGATAATTTAGGTTGCACATATCTTTAAATGGAACCACTTTTTCCTTTTGGATTCCTAGTCTTTAATATGCAAATAAAATTTTTGATTCAACCAAAGAGCACAATATTTTGAAGTCTTAGTTGCCTGAAATAGGGTAAGGACAACATTTGGAAACGGGGATGACTTTTGAAATGAATAGTTTCAAAACCTTTGGAAACATAGCAACGAGCACTTCCACACACAGGTACAAAATTCATGACTTAGGAGCATGAGCACACCTAATTCAGGGATGATTAAATATGAAACGATTTGGGCTGCAATTATACTCAATTAAACATAAAGAAATGATTAAAATCTATTAAAATGACTTAGAAGTCAAACATGACAACTTTGGAATATGGTAGAATGTTGGCATAAAAAATTTGTTCATTATACATTCTCTTTCATTCAGTTTTGATGCTTTACATCCAAATTAGGTGTTTTATTTGTTGGAGATAGCAATTCGTACATCTAGGTCGAACCATTAATGATGCCCACAATGAAGGGGCATGTAGCTCAGTACTACAGCAGCACACTGGCCAAGGGAAAATATGGGGTAAATATTAGTATGTATAATTTTCAAGACGGGGATAGAGCTAGTTTTGCTTGAGGTTAGCCAGGGGACCTTAGCCAAAGTGTGGCCTGATGAGGGTGTTGGAAATAGGAGTACACACATCTATGTTGAAACCTACATTGGAAAGTGTTTGCTGACCAATATTGAGGCCCCACCCAGGTTCGAAACTCAGTTAACCCACCTCATGAAAGGGCAAGCGGCTCAGTGTTAGAGCAATCCAATTAGCCAGGGACTTTAATGTTTTAGAAATGTTTCAAGTAATAGAGAATAGTTAATTATACAGTGATATACAGTGAACAAGTAAACGATAAGTTTCATTGGGTGAAACTAACGAGACCATGGTTCAAATCCCATTGAGAATATGGCCTCACTGGGTGAAACTAACGAGACCGCAGTTCAAATCCCATTGAGTATATGGCCTACTATGATCTCGCCTCAAGGAATAGACTCCCCATTTCCTAGTCTCCGCTCTTGCTAAATCATAAGATCTGGTATATCTGGTTTATATCTGGCTTACAGGTTGTTGGATATACTCTTGGTGTTATAAGGATCTTGCTAAATCATAAGATCTGGTATATCTGGCTTATATCTGGCTTAGAGGTTGCTAGATATACTCTTGGTGTTATAAGGCAGCGACAAAGGTTGATCCAGGACCTCCCCCAGATTAGTCCAAGGAATAAATTTTTTGCTGAGCAATATTGAGGCCCCACCTAGGTTTGAAACTTAGTTAACACACCTAGCGTGTATGTGGGCAGTTTCATAATGCATTAGGTTCAGGAGTATAGGTTCAGTCCCTCAGACATGACCCTGTGCCTCCTCAGAGATAGGCAGTAAGTTTAGGAATTCTCCTAATACCCAAAAAATAAAAAATAAAGGAAAAAGAAAGAAATTATCCTAATACTAAAAAAAAATAAAGGAAAAAGAAAGAAATTCTCCTAATACTTAAAAAATAAAAAAATAAAAAAAACAACAGTAGTAATTATCGATTCTTGTGATAAAAAAAAAGAAACGAAAAGAAAACATACAATAGTTAATTAGTAGTTTCCAACTTTTCACTAGCATGTCCTAACATTTTTTTATGTATATGCAAAAAGACTTTGACTTCAGGATGACTCAGGGGTTTCTTTGTCAAAGTTTACTTGCATGCCAAAAATTGTTCTGATGTCAAACGACATGGATAAAACATGATCATAAAGAGATAAAATTTGATAAAACTTCAACAAAAAGCGTGGATGAAGTTCACACTCGACAACAAGACTGACGTGGGAAGAAACATCTAAAGCAAACTTTTTAAGGTTCCATATTTCCACTCCTTAATGATAGGTTTAATAAAATAATCAGTTCTTAATGAAGGTGCTACCTCCTCGTTAAGTTATAACCTTTTTTTCCCACATTTTAAGAGTAAAAGATAGCATCTCAAGGCACTGGGGCTGTTATAAGTGAAATTGTAAGTAGATAGATTGTGATAATCGGAATTTGTAAGTGACTGGTGTGGAATTCTTAAGCCATGGGTGGTTATTAAGCATGGAGTTAAGCTTGAACCCTAGGGTTTGCCAGTTCATAATTAAGATAAAATCTATTCAATGGTAAAAAATTGAAAATTCAGAAGTTGCGTGAAGAGAAACATAGAAGAAGCACCTGGAAAATAGTCTTGGAGAAGAAAGTATACCTGCAACAGAATGAGCATCGACCCATGCTCAACTTCCAAAGGCCAAAATTATAACTAGTATGTATGGTAGAAGATGGGAGAAAAACAATGAATTTTTCCACTAAATACAGTTTCAAATTAATCACTGGCATGGTGCTAACTTTGTTAGAGGTAACAGATAGAAGATTGAAGTTTAAAATACAATACACTCTGATGAATTAGGGATTACCATGGCATTAGAGGGCACATGCCAAATTACATTGTCATCTCCAAATGCACCCCTACGTAGTGTCCATCTGACACTTTGTGACTTGAACCTTTAAAATGCTTGCTCAGCCACTTCATCATTCAAGATTTATTATGAGAGTATGATGGTACAATGTGACCTGCATGTCCCAAATAACATGAGCCAACAATGAAAACCATAATTAAATTATTAATGCCTTACTAATTTAATCCTTTAAAAAACGAAAAACATGAATCCAAGAAAGAAAATGATAAGGTTCTCATTAACCAGCTATTATATTTATAGATATGGTAGAATTTTTGATTGGTTGTTTCAGAATTTAAAGCATTTTACTTATTCTCTCAAACATATGAAAAGACACTAAAATTACCAAGGTCATATTTCAACAAAAATCTTGCACAAAATCAGATTGCAACTATGAAGATATTGTTCTAAATTTTCAAAATTATAGTAATAAAATCTATCTTCGACATGACTTTAACATTTTATATCATATTAGAAAAATTTCGAGTCAGGGAACAAGTACAAGGTTCAAAGTTAAATTATTAAGGAGATATCATATACAACTTTATGAGTTGAGGTTATCACTAGAGAACGTAGTCTTGAGTCGTAAACCAATACTTAATTAGGGACTTATGGAAATAAATGGGTACAAAATGTGAATTCATCCCTCATGAGTCATGGCACACACACAACTCCTAAGGCTTTACAACAACTACAGCTGGACCCATCACACTACCTTTTTAGGCTGAATTGTCCACACCTGAGGATTTGCAAGTTGCAACCACTGCAGATGCACCCATCACATCACCTTTTTAGGTTGAATTTTCCACATGTACTAACCCACAGAAGATGTAGTTGAATAGTCTGTTGTGCTGAATTCCACAGCTTTTTCCCACAACTGACCATAAGTCCTTGCATGTGATGAGTGCACCAGACATGTATCATGGGAGCCACAAAACCTGCAAACAAAATTATCCATAAGTCCAAAATGGGGAGGATGTAACTGGCAATAACAAAGCTCAGAAAAATTCTCCCTTGCAATGAAATTCCAGATGTGACTCCTCATGAACAGAGAGCCATTCTTATCAAAATATTCTAAGAGAAACATGTTTTAAAGCTAAATGTATACAATTCATTAACTTCCCTTCCATCCTACCGTGTCATATCCCTTGAGCACCCCCCAACACAGTGACTCCCTTGGTAGAAAAGGCCCAATAACTAAATAAGTTTTCTCAAAAATGTAAAAACAACATCCATATATGGGAAGAATACACCAATTCCCAACATGCTTGGGACTACCAATTAGTAGCAAGGAGCTTCACACCTTTGGTCAAGATTTCATTCTCACAGGCTTCACCCATGGGAGATAGGAAGGGATTGAACTTATGGAATTGGGAGGTGATGAACCATGTGAATATATTGCAAACCCAAGCCTACCCTCATTCTCCTTGAGGCAAACACTACCGACCAAGTTCCATTCACATAACTTTTACCCAGCACGTGGAGGTAATCATTGAACTTACACCATCAGGAAGTGATTAAAGTCGTGTACATGTTATGGACCTAGGGCCACCCCGTGTTCTCCTTGAGGCCTGCCAGAATATGTTTGTCAAGCGGGTTGTGATCAAGTTGTAAATCAAATTTGTTATCATCACGGAGACTCAAGTGTAATATCCCCTCAAGAACATGATGTTGTGATTTAATGCTGTCAATTTGTGTTATCGTCTGATATCTCATCAATAACTAAGCCTAGGTAGTTGGTCCTAGGCAATGTCCTGCATAATTTTGATGAAATAGATACAGATTGGTCATGGAATTTAGGCAAAAAGTAGGCCTTCTTCATTAACAAAGGCTTATTTACTAACCAGAATAAAAGGGGATGAATATGTGAAGGAATAAATGAATAGGAGAAGGGATAATAACATACAAAGAAGGTTCAAATTTGACACATATTGCAAAGTATATTTGTTAGGCCTAAAATCATTCAATCCATGCATAGAATGGTATACTAAATAAAGAATTGGAATAGAATGCACATCATACCATGTTTAAACCTAGGCAAGTGCAAAATCATTCCTGTTCTTCTCTAATCAAGAGAGTCCACATCTTAAAGATCTCCCCATTGATTTGTCAGATAATGTTATTCTAATGGGAGTGGATGTGAAGAAACTGCCTTGAAAAGCATTCCAATGAGAAGACATACACGTGGCACAACAAACCCTAGCATTTGGTCAAATGAGCACATTTCATGGGACCATTTTGGCTAGGAGGATGAAAAAAGGCATCACGCAGAAGCTCTCTCCATTGTAAAGGCATGGATGGATTAATGGGAAATTCCCGTGAGCCTAGTTGAAGATTTACTGGAGAAAGAAAATTCAAGGATTTATTTTGTAATATCTGGTTCATCATTGCATCCATATTTTTGTTTGTCTATTGCTGGAAATTCATTAAAATTTTCCCACAAAATTAGGCTTCATATTAGGGAAAAGTCTGTCATTTGAAGAAGGGCTTTGGTTGAGGTGTTCCTATCAATTTCCCTTGCCGATTACTATTAAGTTAGACAAATTACTACTGTCATTTCAGTTCATGGTAGGACACATTTGCAGTTTCTAGTACAATCACCCCTTTTGTTGCCATGAATGTGTATTAAGGAGCACCTTTGTAAGGGCCCTCTATGTAATTTCTGCAATCTGGAAAAAAAATTCATAGGTTGAGTTTTTGGCATGTTGTAATAGCACTATCGTGCCATCCACATTCACAATTTCAAACCCTCTGAAGGTTGCCACTTGACTCCATTTGCCCTAATTGGATAGGAACTAATCCCAGTGGGGATTACAAAAGGCATCATGCAGAAGCTCTCTCCATTGTAAAGGCATGGATGGATTAATGGGAAATTCCCCTGTGAGCCTAGTTGAAGATCTACTGGAGAAAGAAATTTCAAGGATTTCTTTTGTAATATCAGGTTCATCATTGCATCCATATTGTTGTTTGTCTATTGCTGGAAATTCATTAAAATTTTCCCACAAAATTAGGCTTCATATTAGGAAAAATTCTGTCATTTGAAGAAGGGTTTTGGTTGAGGTGTTCCTATTAATTTCCCTTGTCAATTACTATTAATTTAGACAAATTACTGCTATCATTTTAGTTCATGGTAGGACACATTTGCAGTTTCTAGTACAATCACCCCTTTTGTTGCCATGAGTGTGTATTAAGGAGCACCTTTGCAAGGGCTTTCTATGTAATTTCTACAATCTGGAAAAAAAATTCATAGGTTGAGTTTTTGGCATGTTGTAACAGCACTATCATGCCATCCACATTCACAATTTCAAACCCTCTAAAGGTTTCCGCTTGACTCCATTTTCCCTAAATGGATAGGCACTAATCCCCACTAATCCCAGTCTTACATCACAATCTATGTCTAAATCTATCTCATATTTTAATTAAGGAAACCCCCCTTGTTCCAGGTGATAGACAACCGAACGCAAGAGAGGAAAATATTGTGGTGGCAACAAACAAACCCTCTTAGTTCCCCTAAAGGTTGTACATGTGTTTTAAAGCTTTACCACTTAAAGTGCAGGTTTGTGAGGTAACAAGAATCATCAATGTATCTTAGCATTTTTATAAATGTCAATGCTGGGCATTGACTTAGTTAGAAACAAGAAATTTGAAACAAGCAGTCTTTATGTTAGATAGAAAAACAACTCAGGATAGTAACTGTGGATTCACCCCTTCAATCTTTTAAAATATTAGAGTTTGTGCTTTGTTTTTGGTTTACAGTTTCATCATTACCATAGATCCATTTTAACAATCTGTGATACCAGTGCCTTAATGGTGTAAATTCAAAGAAAACAGATGACCACACTGCATGGATGTGATCTTTCAAATCACAAGACATCATCTTGAAAAGTAGAGGCAAATTAAGGATGGGTATGAAAAATGTCTTCTTTGTAATAGAATGGGTGAGACAGAATGATGGCCCGCAAAAGTAAAAAACTTAAAAGAGTTGCAGGATGCTCTGCTTACACTCAAGGAGATACACATTTTCCTTGAGAGGGATCACTACAATGTGGTCCTTCAAGGGGAAATGACAGTTTGTAAGGAAATGGACTGCATTACAAGGGATGCCAGGGTGCATTCTCAACTATAGTGGATTTTTTGAAGGGGATGAAGGATCCAAATTCCAAAGTATACTTTGACTACTTGAAAGGAAAAGTGATAGTTAAAAGATTCTCCGTTTGCATCAGCAGGATGAATCTCTTGCAGAGGATCAAAAAAAGATCAAAGGCATGTTCCGATTGCATTTTCAAAATATTTTCTCTTAATTATTTTACGCATAATGTGGTGGATGTCAGGAATGCTCATTGTGGAGCCATTCCATGCAATATTTCTATCTATTGGTGTAGTGATTGAGTCAAATTGGATAGTGACTTCTCGAAGGAGAGGGGTTTTTTTAGCTCTTAGTTCTATGAAGAATATCAAGTCATCGGAAATGGATGGCCTTTGTTGTGATATTTTCATTAGGAATGGATGGCCTTCGTTTTGATTTCCACAAGGCCATGTTGAACACAATACAAGATTATTTATATTGTTTGATAGCTGAAAATTTCTCTTCTAAAAGGCTATCTAAATCTCTCAACCAAGGCCTTAGTAAACACATTACCAAGAATGTAGCTAGGGGCACTATTGGAGGTTGGAGCCTCATTACTTTCCTTGGTGTCTCATACAAGATCATGGCTAAAGCAATGGCTCTCAATTGCATGGAAGGTAGTTCAACAAGAGTAGACAGGTTTTGTACAGGGTCCAATTATTCTAGACATGTAATCTAGACTCGAGAGGCCTTGGAATGGGCTTGAGATAGTGGCTACCAGCCTTGTTTTCTGCAGATTGAAGCTTCATCACAGACATGTTAGTTTTGCTTGTACTACCGCCTGACCCCGCACTATTCATTCCAAACTGTATTTCCCTTTGGCCTTGTTGTTACTTGCTTTATCTACAGTGTCCGGTCCTTTATACCTTACATGAATGACATTAATTCCACCAAATAGGTTGTGAGCACTTCCCAATATTTCCTGCACAGATTTTAGATTGGCCATTTAAACATTAAACCTGTCATATGGTTCGTCACAGAGAAGATGATTAAAGGTTTGGAGGATACCTGATAAAAACCTGCAAGGAACAATCTCATGTATTACGGTTCTCCTTCACACAAATGGTGCACAAAGAGCACACTTTCAACCTTCCCACTAGGTCCAATAAAGTGTTTTGTTTTTCCATCACTGTCACATGTAAAATCAGCCAAGGTTGCCTGTGTATTTGGATTTTCATGCAATTGATGCAAAGGCATTATAGGGAAAACTTGATTTATGGCCCATGAATCAGGTATGGAACGGAAAATAGGATAAGTTTATACAGATATGTCATTGCCAGTATTTTCATTATCTGTTTTATCTTGAATTCTACCATAAATAATATACTAAATAGTTAATCATAGGATCTTCAACTTGTTCCTTATGCTCAAGACTTTAGGAAACTAAGCTAAATGTTTGTATTTCTTTTTGTTCCAATTTGTATCATCAGTTTCCGTACATTTTTTGGCGTATAGTTTTTGATTATCATATAAAGTTAATTCACCAGGATCGAAATCTTTCTGATGCTTTGTGTTTGTATGATATGGAACAACTGAACCTGCATGCAATTCACTTGAATGTAGATCCTCTTGAACAGCTGTACTTGAAGTTTGGACCATGATGCGTGGCCATGGTGAACACACTACTCTCTAATGCATCAACATTTCTCCTTGTTAGTAACTCATTATCCCCTGAAATTCTGCTAAATCAATCTATTTGTCAAGGGTGCCCCTTTGCCCCAGATTTGTATATTTGACAATGGATGCCTTGGCTCACCTATTTGAAGTTGCTGGCATTCAGGGGCAAGTGAAGGACATCTTACATCCCGATGGGTTAGACATGGTCAACAATCATTTTGCTAATGGATCCTTTATTTCTATGAGTGTTAAGCAGAGCTTGGTTGATGGTGCTCATAATTGTTTGCACATATTTGGATATACATTAGATGTTGTGGTTAGTGACCACGAGACAATTTTTTAGTTGTTAGAGTTAGACTCTCAGCCTACTAGATTCCCACAGCTCGGACTTATGTTCGACCGAGGGTAATTGTGAGGTATCTAGGCATTGCATTTGAAATTTTGAAGTGGGGCTTTTATCAGTGGCTATCCAAGATTGGTGTACCGTGTCTTCAAAAATTTTAGAGTAAGCATTGATTTTGGCATCATAAGGACCTCTCATTAGATGGGAAGTTGACAAGGGGGTTGGATAGATCCTCTATGCCTCACACGTTTATTATGTATCTTGTTGGTTGCCTAGTAAGACTCAATTTCAGCATTTAGAGCAGATCATGCAATCATACCTGTGGTAAAATTATGGTGGGAAGGAAAATATTCCACAAGGATGGGGGGGCTCATCCCTTGCCCAATGTGTTGAAAAATAACATTGCGACATCAAGGCCATTTTGCAGGGATGCGGGGTGGATCTTTGGTCAGTCCTTGCAGTAGTATCAACCACAAAGGCTTTAACCTTTGTTGCTTTAGCAGAATCTATTAACTCCAACTCTCAATGCAAGATGGGGTGTCGGTTGATCTAGAAGACGGGTGAGCACACAAATTACACCATTTCTAATCTGTTTGGAAAGATAATCAGGACCAGTATTTAGTTCTCCTTCAATGCCGCACTCACTAGTGTGCTGCCTTGTTTGGCAATTGTAGCTATCTGGTCCACTCTTCCTTCATTGGGATTTGGCAGTGATTGAGAGTCTCTGCTCTGTTTTCCCTAGGAATATTAAGTGTAAGTTAGCAAAAATTTAGTTATCTGTCTACTTTTTGTTCCATTTATCTGTTTACTTTTTGTTCCATGTGGTGTAATGAGGTACATGACTAGCTATTAACTGTGGATGAATTATTGATAAGAGATGCTCAATATTTATATTCGGTAACCTATACAGACTTCATTTCTACTTTTCTAGTCATCATCAAAATGGAACCCCCAAAGGGAGGACAATTTAAGTCAAATTTTGATAAGGCTGCAAAAAGAGATCCCAGAAGAGCAGTTAGTGGAAGGGTAATAATGAGCAGGAATGGGGAGATGATTGCAGTATATATGGAAAAAATAGGAATCAACATCAACAATCAAGCAGGAATGAGGGATCTTATAGCGGAGTTAAATTTTTCCTAGGCCTAGCCTGGAAAGAGTGGCAATGGAATGGAGTGGAATTCTCATATTATAATCAATGTTGTGATGACAGAATGCATTTCTTCTCGAATTTGGAAGTTTGAACCCCCAATGTCAATGGATTAAAAAGAGGTTTCAGCAGAAAGGTTAGAAATAGATCTCATTATGCTACAAGAGCAGCCAACAAGGTTGTTGATTGGCTTTCTAACATGCCATTGAGTGGCAAGTATATGACATCAAGATTTTCAAAACCTAAGGTTCAAAGGAAGAATAATGAATTATTGAAATTAATAGTAAGTCAAAATGTTGAGACTTAGAAAAAACACTAGGCCTTGGGGAGCTGACATAGATGTCCCTGTTTTTTCAATTAGAAAGATTAAGGCAGGATACCTTAAGTTGCAGGACATCAAATTTATGGACTGATTGCAAATCCCTCCATAATTTGCGACAATGGTGGCAGCCATTAGTGAGTAGTATAAATCATAGTTTAATTCTTATGAAGTTTCTATTTGTTTTCACACCTGGAGAAGAACTGGGCTTGTTAATTCACTTTCTCTCTGCATTATCTCAGTCTCTATTAAACATTAGCAATCAGAAGAAGGCAAGAAAGGAGAGGAGAAAATCCCAAACGCTCCCTCAAGGAACTGTGAGGAAAGAGGGTCCTGCCTGTCAAATGCATAATTAAAAACAATGGAAATCCTCTAAGGAGATAGTCCAGATTGACAAGCAATATGTTCATAGGCAGGAAGAGTCCTCCACGTGGAATGATACTAAGCAACCCTTTGGGAAGTGAAAATTTTCCTTGAACATGTGCTCCTCAAACAATAAATTCACGAGTCACTTGTCAGTGTGGGTGAGAAATTTCAATGACTGGAGGATAATACTCTGTTTTTTAAGTTGGAGGTGAGAGAAATCATCAGGGAGGCAATGGAAAAAGCTATGGCATAGTTTTCTAAGTGAGTGTGGAAGCATGAGGAAGACAAGAGGGCTGCTGATATTGAGTTAAGGATAGAACATTGCTACAAGCTTGACCGCATTTTCCAGCTTTCCCAGTTCAATGCAAAACTAAGTTCAAAGTCAAGGAGATTAGATTGTACATTGATGGTTCAAAGAGAACAAGCGACTAAGTGGATGCCAACAAGGTGCTACTTAGCCACTGGGAGAGGTGCTTGGAGCAGCTGCCTCACTTAATCATTCTACCAGTGATAAGCTCAAACAACAATGATGACAACCCAAGCCAAAAAACAAGGCAATCCATAAAATGTACAATAAATCCCCATTATGCTTATTAGTTGTTAAAGGAGGGACAAACAGTCTTTGTATTGTTACTGCTCTTAATAATGCTGAAAAAAAATTGATGCAAACATCAGAAATACTTTGAAATCCTCTTGTACATGTAGCTGATAACAATGTTGCCAGAAGCAAGAATGCGGATGGAAAAAAAAATTAGGAACAAGGAAGCATGAATCCCAAAAAATAGAATTTTCAAAAAAAAAAATGAGAACATGAAAGATAAAGAAGATATAAAACAGTATAAATGCAAATATATTTCAATATTTTACTTCTTAAACGATAAAGCATGAGAAATTACATCATGATTCATGGTTCATATGAAAAGGATGAATAACTTTTTTTTTCAAAGAAAACCTCCCAAGATCCCCCCACCCCCCCTTCCCCCAAATATCCAGATGGAGAGCGGGACAATCACCAACCACAACAGCAGTTGGAAACCCTGACAGACTCGACTGGCTTTGAACCTGTGACCTATGCCATCCCCATCAACAACATGCCTTTGGCAGACGGTTCAACTAATTGAGCCAACCCTTGGGCCTACATAACTATTATTTATTAGCCAAATTTTGGAATTTAAAATGACTACACACCAAATTGTGGAAGCTGCAAAAATTGAGTTATGAAGATCAACTCAAAGCATTAGTGCAACTGCTCCACAATCTTATCATCCTTGTAAACAACCAAATACCACCATGGAGAGCAGAACAACCACCAGCCACAACAGCAGCTATAAACCCTGATAGACTCAACTGGCTTTGAACCTATGACCTATGCCATCCCCATCAACAACATGCTTTTGGCATATGGTTCAACTAATTGAGCCAACCCTGGGGCCTACATAACTATTATTTATTAGCCAAATTTTTGAATTTACAATATGACTACACACCAAATTGTGGAAGCTACAAAAATTGAGTTATGAAGATCAGCTAAAAGCATTAGTGCAACTGCTCCACAATCTCATCACCCTTGTAAACAGCCAAAGACCACCTTGTGTTCATCATCCAATTTCTTGTTTACTCTGCAAACCAGAGCCTACATCATAGTGGACAGCAAAGTGCCTGAAGAATGGATGGATGAATTAGCTAAAAGGGTTTTTATTCCATTATTTGGCATTCGTATGCACATCCTAATTTATACATTTGTTCAATGAACTTTCAACTTATGTACTCTTTTATTTATTACCTCATTTTACTCTGACATAGGGAAATGCATTTTTAACTTTGATATGTTCACTACAATAATTCTTGGTAGGGTCCATTATTTGCTGATATAAAAAAAATTGTAAACAATTCTCGGATGATGTTTTTAAAAGATATCCCAGACAAATTCCGCTAGGCCACGGAAATGCTACTTCTTTTATCTTTTTTTCCATCCCTAATACCCTCCCTTCATACCTGACTGTCGGCATCTTCAACTTTATCTCAGTTACCAAGATAACAGACATTACTTTGACAATTCAATTGGTTATATTTCCTTCTCCATAGAAAGCTCTACTAGTGATGTTCCCAATACATCATTATGAGTGAGACAGAAATGGAGATGGATAGATTAAAGAAAAATGAACCTCAATCCTTGAAATAAACATTATGGTCATTAAACAATATATACTTAACAGGGAAGACAAAGTAATAGATAAAGATAAGATAATTTTATTAACGTCCAACGAATGACCACAAAAAGGTCAATGGGACTGCTGGTTACAATGATTACAGCATACTAGCTAGTGGACCAAACGGTCCCCTTTCTTTATAAGAGAAGGAAAAGAAAAACTACAAAGAATACGAAAGTAAAAGTCTGGATGACTGAAACATCTTGACAATGAGTTGTGGTGAAGAAGTCCTGGAGGAGAAGGATGAGCCTCCTGAGTGGGGGGAGACTCCTTCTCCTAGCATCTGAGGCCGTTAGAAGAGGACTGAAGGAAACTTGTCAATGTTTGTTGCCCTGAAGAGGAGCTGGACTGCTGCCGCTGCCGTCGGGAGGATTTGGGGCGCCCCCTGGAGGTGGGGGGGTGCCTGGTTCTGGATCGCTGATGGGGTCTAGTGGGACGAGATTCCCGGATCCGCACTGACCTGGAGTCATGGTCTAAGGATCGATCGGTGGCTCTCTTGGTGCCCTGCGATGCTGGGAGTGCTCTGAAGAAGTCAGTGATCCTCTGTGTGGTGGCCAAAGCGGACGGAAGTTGGAGTAGAGTCAAACGGTGTCTGAAGGTCTCCTGGAGGTAAAGTGCCAAGCATCTCTGGTTGGTGTATCTAAGGAAGCTGGCTAATAAGCAATAAAAGTGCCTGCGGATCCCATAGTAGACAGGGCATCTGAAGATGAAGTGTGACTCAGTTTCCACCTCCTGTAAGTGACAAAGTTGATAGATCCTCTCCGTCCTGTCAATATGGTGGTTTGTTTCCACTCGAAGCTTGTGCGATCCAACTCTGAGCTGCCCAAGGGTGATCCTGATGGCATGCATCCAATGTTGGAGGGTATAAGGGGGTCGAGTGATGAGTCCATCTCTGATCTCCAGGAAGTGCTCGGCGTAAAAGGCCATCTTTGGGTGCAGACTGCCCGAAGGATTGACGCATTTAGTCCCTTAGTTAAATAAGGGACTAAGCCTAGAAGAATAAAAACCTATTTAAGACCAAGAGTGAAGGATAGTAGATATGAAAAAGAGACCCCTACCTATGAAGTACATAACTCACCAAAGAGATAAGGTTGATAAGGAAGCCTAGCAAACTAGAAAAAACCATAATGTACAAACACAATAATTGACCAAACAACATAGAATTCCACTTGAAATCCAAAAAATGGGCACTCCACGTAACATGCTTCTATATGTCACATAATAATATCTACTTTGAGATTTTCTAATAAAAACCACATCATAATATCTTTCAAGATTCGTTAGTAGATGTTGTATAACAATATCCTTCTAGATGTGTTAGTCATTCAAGTCTCCATTAAGAAAAACCTAGGAAAAGGAAATATTGTAGGGAAGCACTCCCCTTGCTCAACTTTCAAGCAAGTATCTACAATAGTGCACTCCCAAAATACTCCTGATCGAGTGTTTTCAAGCAAGGTTACTTGGGAGCGGGAGCGGGAGCGCCATTTTCAAAAGCTCCCGGTCTGGGAGCGTTTCGAGTAGCGTTATATATATATTTTATATTTTGATGCATATATGTCAACAAAAGCATGTAGAATGATGAATTAGACATAAAAAAACATAGATTGAACCAAAGGTATCTTTATCATTACCTCTAGATTCGTATAGGGATCTTTGTCATTAATATCACCCTCTAAGCATTGGCTCTGGGAGTGCGCTTCGAGAGCGGGTTCGAGGGAGCGCACTCAAGGAGCGGGTTTGATAGGGGGAGGCTCTCCCCCACAACCTTGTTTTCAAGAGCACGCTCACAATCTGCATATTCATGTTGTCTAGAGAATGTTGAACACTCCCCAAAGAGTAGGGCTAGTCCCAAGACAATTGGAAAAGCTATTTTTACTTTTTTTAAAACAAGTTGGGGCCTACGAGAAGGCCCCAATAGGCCTCATGCGCTTAATGAAGGGGGTTTAGAGCTTTATAAATGCCTAATTCCTCTTCATTTCTCCTTGCATTTTTCTTTCCAAAAAATAAAGGTTTGATTGTTAAAGGTCATCAATTTTGGTAGAATATCTACCATTCAAACCCAAGAACTAAGCCAACAGAAGTCCCTCATGGGAAAATTTCTTGCAGTAATTCCTATAATTAAACAATTAAAAAAGTGCAATTAGCTACCTCTTGAGTGGGTTTAGTAGCCTCTAGAAGCTTCTCCTTTAGCATAGAGGCTTAATCTTGCTTGTCTGAGTCCACGTCATTTCTTCGAGATCCAATTTC
Source organism: Pinus albicaulis (assembly GCA_034641835.2). Taxonomy (NCBI): domain Eukaryota; kingdom Viridiplantae; phylum Streptophyta; class Pinopsida; order Pinales; family Pinaceae; genus Pinus; species Pinus albicaulis. The sequence goes on from CM076570.1 coordinate 1,365,812,246, forward strand.
TTTGCTTTGGGACCCTTGGGAGCATGGGTCCAAGCAAATCCGAGGCCATTTTGCATTATGATTTGGTATGTGTGGTTCGATGCTACCACAGCAAGAGCTTGCAGTACACCATGGAGTCTCATAAATCTCAGCAAAGGTCTCAGGTACTGTGTTAATAAGAATAATACTCTATGCTACGGTGTTGATCAATGCCAGGTGCTATATCATAATGTATAACCTTGGCACTTCTAGGTACTGTGCTCACTGATGTTATGATGCTAAGATGTTCGAAGCTACTTGGTGTTGAAAAGTGTAACTAGGATCGGTCTTCATATTGACTATGTAATTATGTATTTATGTAAAGAAGAAGACAAAGATAATAAAATGTATTTTTGTTGTACTTGCTTCATGGGTTTCATGAGCAATATTTTATTATAGGTCAATATATTTCTTCTTGATGTCTATTAGGATTCGTCTTCTAGTTATAAATGTAATTAAGGGTCATAAATATGAAGAGTAGTCATCAAAATGCTCCAAGACCTTGTCATGTTCACCCTCATTAAACACTGGAATAATTGCACTATATGTCGGCCTGTATACACAGTGATCTAGTCGGCCTCCAATCAGCTTGAAGGGTCGGCCTAACAATAGTGACATGATGCCTATATATACAGTAAACTCTGTGGTCATTTGAACCAAGGAATTGCGGATCTTCGGACAGGAAACAATGCAGATTTCAAGAAGCATAAAAGTGCGGATTTCAGGAAGGAGAAAAGTGTCGGATAAAGGACAGAATTGCGGACATTCCTGTGATAGTTACCTCATAATAAAGTCTGGGTTAAAATACAAATTGAAGCAGTAAGTGCGGTTCTGTTCTGTGTAGCATTCTGGAGCAGTGAACGTGGATTAGTATGAAGAAGCTACGGTCAAGTGAAGTGCGGTCAAACTTGTAATGAATTCACTAATAGTATAAGGTCAGTGTTCTATGTATTGTAATGACTGTAAGCATTCAAATGTTATGCTATGCGAAGGGCTAAGCTCAACGATCATGATGTGATGATAAGTCTAAGGGCTAGTATAAGTATGGGAAAAGGAGGAAGGTAAATCTATGATTTACCTTCCTACTCTTAGAAAGGTTACACATCTCCAAATGCATGACAAGTGAACGATGAGACTTCAAATGATCTGGTCTCTTATATTTGAATAAGCAATAAGAAGTGTCTGAAGACGAACTTAGAAACCGAGTTCTCTAAGGTTGATGCAGATCAGTGCAAGTTGTTGAAGAAAAGAAGGATCAGTATTGAAGGAAGACTTAGAAGCAATGGCAATGTCTTGGAAGCATTAATAGGTCAAGGGTCTATGTCTTGATCATGGTACTTGTCATCTTGAAATTCTATAAGAAGAATTTCTCGTGGGGTTTCCTCTCCAAGAGGGAGAGGTTTTTCCCTGGCTCGAAGAGCCTAACTTTGTGTCTTTTGTATTTTGGTAATTGACTTGATGAAAGACTAAATAAGCTAAAGAAGAAGAGAAGACATAAGCAACTCAAATAAGCTCACAAGTAATTATCAAGAAGAGAAATTGAATTAATCACCAGCCCCCTAAATTCTCAACACTTGGTGCTACTCGGTGTTGTAGTGATAACATGAAGTTCAGTGATGAATCACTATGTTTGGATGTTGCTATAGGGATTATGATTTGAAGATCAAAGGATCAAGGAAGATGACTATGTCTTGGTCTTGGAGTGGCGAAATAGGTCAAGGGCCTTGGTCTTGGTATTTGTCAATTGGAATCTCTATAAGAAGAATTTGTGCGGCTTTTCCTCTCAAAGAGTGAGAGGTTTTGGCCCTGGCTCATAGCCTACATGTTGTGTCTCTTTTCTATTTATGTTTATGCATTGGTTACTGTTTGATGAAGAAAGAACACTAATAATCTAACAAGAAAAATATCTTAATCTAAAGAAGTTAAAAGGCATTCGAAAACAGTCACTAATGAAGAGAAATCTCTTAACACTAAATCCCCTAGATTTCTCAACATTGTAGTGGTCAAGGGCCTTCTTTTAAAAGGCTTGGTGAAGGCCCGCCCTTTCTCCAGTCATAATGAGCTGCATATAGTTTTGGAGAGTTGTATGAACCCGAATCCACCTTCCCCCCCCATTTGTAATCAAGGATTCATTTCTTTTGTTTTTCTGAGTTCTTGTGAGAACCCTCTCGAGGGGATACTATGTTTGCAAGTGCGAGCTACGAATCTAGTCTCCTTCCTTGCATCCAAGATTCAAGAATGGACCGAGATCCCCTCTGCCTTATGCATCTCCTTTATGAGGGCCAACAACTTTAGGATACAAATAAACTAAGTGAGCACAACATAGTAAACAACACAGTAATAAATCTAGTTTCTAGATTCTGAGGCAAAGCTCAAGGAAGGGGTGGGCCCTCTTCCTCTCAGCCCAAATCTTTTAAAAGAAGCGTTAAAGCTAGGGATTGTGAACTAGCCTCCTAAGGAGCTCTCAGTGCCAGCCTTTCTTGTGGATCAAATCGAGAAAATCCCATCCATTGGTGTGCCAAAAAATTAATCCGACTCTCTCAGTGTTGACTACATGGAGCATGCTCTAATTTGTCGATTTAATGGATTTTGGCCTTCAACATATGTACTTCGAGATTGGGTGGCTAAGACCTGGTCTAAGCACAGTTATATTTTCTTCTTCTCAGAGGGATACTTTATAGTATATTTCAAGAAACAGAGGGATCGACAGGGGGTCCTTGAGCTTGCAGCATGGTTTTGGGCTGATTAGGGCTCTCCATTCAACCATGGTTTGTAGATTTTAACCCCTAATAATGCCAGATTTGGCCATTCTTATTTAGGTTCAACTCCCTAATTTACCTCTTAACTTAATGCACCCTGATATTTTAGCCGATATTGGTAATGCCCTAGGCCAATTCATTAATATCAACATGCACAAGCTAGCGAAGGGTATTGTGACCTTTGCACGGATATGCGTGGAAGTTGATTTCAACAAGGGATTACCTGATAAAATCCTCCTGAATTGGAGGGGAGCTATTTACTCACAAGCACTAGATTATGAGAACACAACCTTCCATTACAAGTCTGCCAATAGCCAGGTCACCTCCAAAATGTATGCCCTTCTTCTCAAGGGCCCTCTCCACCTCACCAAGAATTTATTGCTAGTGTTCAGTGAAAAAGAAAAAAATGTAGAACAATAACACTTCACCCTTTCCTTCTTCTAGTTCATACAGATGGTCTATTCAGACACACATTTCTTTGAGAAATCTAAAACCTATACCAACTTTTCTATAGATCCATTGGAACAAACCGTTGTTTCATTCACTCCTTCGTATGCCTAAAATGTTGATGTTATGTATTTGACAAAACATCAAGTAGTAGGTCTGACAGGTCTCTGACTTATCCTTCCAATTTAATAAATTTCTTGAAATGCTTTCTCCTTTGACTTTGTGATTGTTATATTTGAATTTGGGTCAATCTTTCCAAGTTTTACAATCACTGGATTGTTCAATTTGAGTTTTCTATGCGACAAGTTTCTTGAACTAGATTTGTGATGTTGTTTGTTTCTCGAACATACGCTTTTATTTTGAATTAGACTTTTCTAATACTTTTAGGATAATAGAAACTTTCATAGCGAGGTTAAGTGTTGCCTTGAAAAAACAGGCATCTTTGCAGACTAACTTTTCAATGTGGAAGATCTATTTAGGAGGGTGTTTCTCCATCATTGTTTTCTGAAATATTCCTTTACCTAATAACACAGACTTTCTAAAATGGTCTTCAACTTTTCACCATTACACTTATAACAAATTGTATTCTATAAGAGTTGTAGTCTAAACTTGTCTTTGCTTGAACAGACATTGTAATTGTAGCAAAGCATAGATAAACATGAAACTCTAATGTGTTTGGAAGAAAGTCGGTTCATGCTTCTAAGAAGACTTAGAGAACATTGTGGCAGAGAACTAATTGTTATTCAAGAAGCTCTAGCATTTGCTAGTGACAAAGATGAGGAAGAGGATATACATTCAAACCATTGTGCTCGCCAAAAAATCTTCAACCAGAGAAGCAAATAAAACAGTCCACTGTAATTAAAATGACAAAACCGATGAAAATAGTAAAAATTAAAAAACAAATGCTAGAATGGCCTTAATTATTTTCTTAATTGCAGTATCCAATTCTTGAAGAATTCAAAGCCGAAGCATAGAATGGCCGGTGTAGTAGTATCCAAGGTTGCACTAATAGCTGTGAGCATGCTCATAGTGCTTCAATTACAACATACAACACTATGATCCCTAAAAGGCTAAAGGAAGTGGTAGCAACAAAAGTTTAAGGGTTGCAAAGAATACTAGACATTTAAAAAGGCAAGAAGGACATTCCAACATTGAAGATCATCTTCCAAAACATTCAATAGGTGAAACGACAAAGCTTCTTGGACAATACAATTTCAAAAATTTAGATGTGTTAATTGGTAGGAGTTGGCATGCATTACAGGTCCCCTTATTTGTTGTGACTAATCAATCAATAACTGCAATCACGGCCTTAGTACATGTCAAGGGGTTCTGTATTCTAAATTTGTTATCCTTGTTACTTGGTAGAATGGCTTTCATTCACATTGTAGGTGGGAGCCTTATGAAGGAAAGGGAGATTCATATTTAATGTGGTTTCTATTTTTTCAAACACAAAAGTTTTGCAGAATTCCAGTATAGATTGTGAAATTTGTGGTATATGAATTAAATATATAGTGCTTCTTAATAGGGAAATTTTCTAAGATAGTGTAGTGTGGTATTTGAAGATGCCTCATACAATTTTTCGAAGAAGGTTGTCAATGACTATGGTCTTTTACTGGCTGATTGACTACTCTTGTGCATCCAAAAGTTTGCAAAATCACTTTAGGTTTGATTTTCTCTTTTACTCACTGAGTCATTACCCCGTTACATCCCAAAGGCTTGTGGAATTTCTTCAGGTTTGTGGAATTGGGCCTCGCAGTTTGTTAGAAAGAGTAAAATGATTGTGGAGTATTGGCTTATTTCACTCTTTGTAGAATATCTAAAAAAAAATTAATTAATTTCTAATATGAATCATATTTTTTAAAAATAAATTCTACTTATTTTCATAATTTAATAGGTTTCACCGATCTAAAAATAGAGAATAAATAATTTAAATAGAATCTTACTGATGGTGACATTGTCATCGGGGTCTCTGAAGCATCTTTTCTATTCCCTTGAGGCTGAGTGAGGTGTAGAGGATTCTCACAGCAACTCTGTTGGTCGTAATTCTGGCCTTCATCTAAACCTCTCATTTAGGTCTTCTATTATTGCTCCTTTATTATGAAAAATGGCCTCCCCAACTCATCAGAAGCCAACGTCATCCCTGCAAATAGTAACAAAATGCAGCACAGAGATTAAGACGAAACATACAAGCATGGATGCGAAAAAAATAGTAGAACCAGATACCTGTGTGTACTCCTCTCTGTGGAACACTAAAAATTGTGGAAAAGAAGTGAAAAAATGTAGCGCCATCAACCGTCAATGGACTGAAGATCCGATGGTGGGGTTCGAGATCCGATATCTGGTCTGCCCCTGGTAAAGCCCCAAATGCCAACTCTCTTCAATCTGGTTTTTGCTCCCGCCCCTGTGCAAAGGGAAAAGATTCTATTTAGATAATTTGAGAGTAAATTCTTTCGTTCCCGCCCTGTAAAAGCCAAAAAAAAATACTACTTCAAAACATTTGGGTTGCCACGGGTTTTGTAAATCATCCAAAAAAAACAAAAACAAAAATCCCAAAGTTTTTTTAATAGTAGTTGAAAGCATTTATTGTATATTTTTGGTTGTGATGAAAGCATTTTTTTGTTATATTTTGGCATATTTATTATTATAATAATAATATATTTTTAAGATTATTTATTTTATGTAATGATTTTATTATTAAAATTTGTTAGGATAGGAATGTTGTATTTTTTGAATTTTAATGTGAAAGTATTTTTAACTTAGTTGTATTGAAAATTTATTTATTTATTTTTGTTTTTATTTATTTATTTTTTTTAATATTGGGTGGGTGTTAACAAAAGAGGGTTTATGGTAAGTGGGTTTAATAGTTAAAAAGTGTTAGTCTCTTAAATGTCATATGACAAATTTCGAAGGAGTAGGGTGTATATTCTTCTTTAGGTTAAATATATTCAAATGGTTGTGTGAATGGGGTTGTAAGAGCCTATGTTTTCATCTTGAGAAAATAGAGTCATCTCGAAGTCACTCTCATAGTTTAGGTTGTCATAAGTAAAATATGTGTTTTGTCTTAAGATGTGAACATTTCATTTTAGGGAGTGTGATAATGTGGTTTTAGCGAGGCATTAAAAGATGGAACGAGCATGTACATTTGGTATGCTAGTGTTGTGTTCTTCTTGAGGCATGAGTGCACGTCTAAGAAGACTCTAACAAGGGTTGAAGAGGTGGAATACTTAGAGAAGTTTTGGGGGTTGTAGTCTCACTTAGAGGTGTAGAAAAGCAAGTTAAGCACCATGAGAAGTTTTGAAGCAAACTTAAGATATTTGACAAGTTGCACGAAGAAAACTTAGCATTGGTATTAATTGAACATTCTTTGATCGAAGTTGATACCCTCTCCTTGGCACTACCACTTTGCAAGACAAAGAAGAAATGTGAAATATATGTGGAACCCACTAAAGAAGTTGGCAAGGTTGTTGCAACATATATAGGTGGTTTTGTTGTGTTGCAAAAGGAGTTATTGGAACTTAGAAGGTGACCATTGGAGTAGATTTTTCATGGAGTGTCGGGGAGGTGCAAGGGTGTAGGCCACATCTTACGGGTATCTTGTACTTTTGGTGTGCGTTAGCGATGTTAGTGCATTGTGTTTGATGAGCAATAGCTATATAATGTTTCATGAAGGAAAAAACCCACAAGTTTGAGATGTCTTAACCATTTGGCATTGTAAGATGGGTTATGCCCTAGTTTTGAGGAGATAATTAGAACCCTCTCAGAGTATGATGGGTTGTACCATGGACTTAGGTCCACTTGCATGGGTTGAGGTGTAAAGGTGCCTCGTGAGTTGAGGAAAATGATTGCAATGCTTACCTATATAAAGTGTTTATGATATAATATTAATGATTTTTTTTTGGAGAATGGAAGAGGAAGATAAGAAAGGAGAGGCACTACGGTTTATTGTAAATCAATCAAAAGGAAGGAAAAATGTCTCCTATTAGAGATATTTTTCAAGTTTCCTCTTCAATAGTATTAAATTTCGTTGGAGCTATGGGGTTAGCCTCAAAAACATTGATTGGGTACTCAAGAAATCCAAGACCTGACATATCCAAGCTAGTCCATTAGATAGATTCGTCTTGGGTAAAGGTTGCAAATTCTAAGGTGCAAATCTCCCATTTTTAATGTGGGTTTTAAACCTTTGATTTGAAAATGATAAAAGCAAGGTCATGATCTTGAAAGGAGGTCCTTAATTTTACCAAAACTCAATGCCAATGTTTAATCCATGGTGTGATTCTTTCTATTTGGGTTTTGCCTTAAACATTGAGATCTATCTTTGGGTCTAGCTATTAGTCTATCGTTTCATTTATGTGTTGAGAAGGTCTTAAGGGTTGTAGGGGATGCGATGGTTATTTTCCAATACCCCTCCCTTAAAACCTTATAAAGAGATAGTGTGCCCCATTTTGTTGTCGTAATATTTCAACCATGAGCTCTTCTTATGAGTATGCCCTTGAAGGGAGGGTATGTAAAGAAAGTAGAAAAAAACAAAATTTCATGTTGAGTCGAAGGAGGGGTATAGATTGTAGGTGTCTCTAGAGGTCTTGACAAAGGTGAAGGATAAAGGAGTTTACCTCTTATTGAAACGCCTTCCATTCCACCATTTGAGTTGCTAAAGGGCACTGACTTTAGGGGTCATAGGTGAGTTCTCACGAAGATCTTAAAAATAAGAAGGTAGGTGTGATTTAGCATAGGATTTATTCTTCAATGGTTGACTTTTAGGGTGAGATTTCCTAGTAAATGGAAAAAATTGAAGCCCTACCACCCATAGATTAAGTAGAGTATGAGAAAATGTTTCCTAAGTTTCAAAAATTCTCACCGTATATTGCCCATGATATCCATGACAATTATGTTCAATTGTCGATAACTCATGTTATGATATCATCTTTGATTCATGGCACATATACTTCTTCAACTAGTGGTGGAGAGTCCAACCAATGAGTAGGTAAGGTTGTTCATTTACAAGGTTGACATCAATGAAGTATTCTCCCTCTTTGCCCAACTCTAAGAGGAGAAGTATGCATAATGGACTTATTATTGTAAACAATTGTAAATATTGGGTTATCTTGAAGTTCAAGGGCTTGAAGTTTTGCATCAGTGACTTCTAGGTGTGTTAGGTGTCAAGGCATGGTAGGATGCGCTAGGGAGTACCAAAGCATGCCAAGGAATGCAGGGGATTCTAACAGGTGCCACATAGTGCCAAGGGATTGTTAGACGTGCTAGGTGTTATGGCATGTCAAGATGTAAAATATGCTGCTTAGTTGTTTTACGACCACGAATGGATGTGAGCCTTGTCTTCGTAACTTATTAAGTTGTTTGATTTGAGATTCAGCGTGAGTATCCTAAGATGAGTTATAGGAAGTTCTTAAGTGAACAAGGAATAGTATAGTTGTAGTAACTGTAACTTGGTCAAGCTATTGTAGTCGAAGCAGGATTTGGTTGGGTTCCCAAGTTGCAAAAAAATAAGGGTAGTTGTGAGGGCATGATAAATAAGGAATGATAGGGCATGCCATGGAATGAAAAGGTGTGCTAACAAATTCTAGATAGTTTCAAAGCATGTCGAGGAGTGTTGGGGAGTGTCAGGGCATCACAAGGAAGAACTAGGTCAAAATGCATGGAAATGAATGAATAAGAGTGTGTGCCAAGGAGTATTAGTGACTTCTAGGTGTCTCAAGGATGAAGTGTGTTAGGATAATTTTAAAATAGGACTTGTAGGAGGAAAGCCTACGATTGCAGTAATGGGCTATCTCGGCTTGATCGAGGGCGCGCAAGAGTGGCGATTGAAGCTCCTTCGGGTGTGACGTGAGCCCTTGCAAGTAGCGCGGTGACATAGGCCATTCGGCGACATGAGGGATTCTCAGAGCGGCGATATTCTTGCCTGGTTTGTTATTTCTCTATTGGGTGAATTAGTTTTGGTGCCCAGGATTGTTGTACTTAGATTCTGCATAATAATGAAAACCCTCTAGAGCTAGCTGCACCAGTTTTCCTGCATTGGGTTTTTTCCAGGGATAGTTGTCCAGAAAATCCATCTGCCACTTTGTCAATGAGCATGTTATTCAATATTTGATCTGTATGCGTAGGTTGCTAGTTGTATTTACTATTTACTTCGCTAATTTATTAAATATTTCATAAATTAACTTGTAACTTAATTCAAGTAGGAGATGTAAATCAAGATACTGCGGTAGGGTTTCTTAGATTAAGAAATTTTCACATTCCCTAGGTCTAGCCCCATTAGGTCACCTAGGGAAAAAATTTCCCAGGAATCTAGCTAGAGGAAAACTTCTGTCTCCTAGAGGCAACTGCGTTGTTGGGTGCCCTCACTCTCCTCAGAACTTGGGCCAATTCCGACAGTGGAATCTCTGGATTCCTCAAGCCCTAGCTCTAGGGTCAAGTTTTGCCTAGGTGGTCCCAAGGATAGAACCTAGTAGGATCAATTTGACCTATTGAAGTAAAAACTCTTGTCTGATCCTTTCCCCTCACCTTGTCCAGGATAGGAACATCATTGGTTGCTAAATTCCATCCCCGAACCTGGGCTGGGTCCACTTGGCCTCGTGTGGTCCCATTTGGTGTCAAAGGCCTTTCATCAAGGAACATTTGGGAATCCAAGTTCCCAAAGGATTTTAGGGATTAAGAACTTCCTTCATAAGTATTTTTCTTCTCCCTCAACCCTTCAATCCCCCTCCTCTCTCCCTAGAAGATAAATTCACTTGCTTAAAAGGAAAGCAAGTCCCACTCTTTATTTTATCTTAGGGAAAGGGTTTCGAGGGTCACTTCCCACCTATTCATTGACCTATATGCTACAAGTGACTTCCTAAATTATCGAGACTCGACCCATCGGTGAAATTCCATGAAGAGAAAGGAGCCTTAGCTATGGTGACAATGGGCTAAGCCTCCATCATTTCCCTTGTCCTATAAGTTGCCCTCTTAGGAACCCCTTTTAGGTCCACTACTAGTTTGAGTGGTAACAAGTTCTTCACAATTCCATTTGTGAACAACTCTTTGGTAAGCCCACTTTTGCCATATTATAGCTCCAAGATGAGAAGTCCAGGGCTATGGAGGTTGCCCTTCTTCTCTCTGAATAAATCCTCTACAATATAGTGAACTAGGGCTAGTTGGTTGGCCCACTTGACTGTTACTTTAGTCCTTCAAAGTCTGCACATCCTTAGGCCCTATACACCTACCCTTCTACCAATTTTGTTGTCCTTCACCAGAACAAGAGTCAAGGCTCTTCTTTAACAATAACCTAACAACCCTCCAACTGTACTTGGACTACCATCAATCTGCCCAACCACAGTCAATTATTTTTACTGATCTAGGGCCCACAATATTGTCTTCATCTAGGGCTCTTCAAATATGCCACCTAACAATGGTTTGAGTCCTCTCAAGATCATTGTTCTTGTGTATCGACAATTTTATCTTTGTTGTCCAATCTATGAAAAAATATGAAATACTCCTCTTATCATACTTCTAACAATTTGTAGATGACTGAACTAGGGTTACAAATCAGCCACTAACAGTTCATTTACTAAATTTTATAGGTTTCTTCAAATATTTGTTTAAAACTCTATGGAAATTCCACCAAAATCAACTCCTCTGCATGTCAATCCATTCTTCATATGGCACATTTCTTCTGCATGCGCAATCTTCTGCTCAGGTTCCACCCTCCTTTGGATCTATTGTCTCCACACATACTGAATCTGCAAACCATCTTCTAGATCTGCAGTCTTTATTGCAGAAATAAACCTCGATTTAAGGGTCAGAACCCGTCTTCTTCTACACAAATTTGTCACAGTCTTAAGGGCATACCTTATGAGCTAAACATGCTAGGAAATTGTCCTAACTAGGGCATTATACTTATGTACTTCTAATTTTTGTAGAAAAAACGCTATCCACACATAGAAAAAACATGACTCTTGCCTCCATAAGGGACTCGACCTAGCTCTTATGGATCCATAGATTCTGGGCATTTCTTTGATAGAATCTTGACATGAACTTCAGATCTCAATGTCGACCCTCAAACTAGGGTTAAATCAGTCAATATTACGCCTACGTCGACTTCTGTTATGGCTCTAAATTACAGTGCAAGCCCTCCTCCATTTATGTTGTTCTTTATCACAGACCTTGCCGCCTACTAACCACCACAAGGCAAGATGGTATCAACCCTCTCTTCTATTTCATGTAGAAAATCTAACCAACGGGATTCAATCTAATCTTGTAATGTACTAAAACAAGATATTGAATCCTTCCTACAATTTGTGGAAACAAAACATGATCGCACAATCACATATAAGTAAGAGAAACAAGTTATCAATCGCACAACACTAGATGTATTTGGGGAAGCAACTGCTCAAAACCCTCTATCTCTATTTTGTATTAAGTCAAGGAATCATGAAACAATACAATGCTTAATCTCTCTTGATATTCTCCAGCACTCTGCCAATTCTCTCCTGCTAATCTAGGAAAAATCGGTCTAATACTTAGTCAATTCTTAGCCTACCTTGCTCACGCAATTCCTATGGAATTATCTCCATATTAGTTAGGAAAATCGACCTTCCTTGATTGTGCAATCCATCATGGCATCCCAATGACTTTATAATTGCACATGGGAAATTTTCTATAAATACAACTGATAGTTATGTTCCTCTTAACTGTGTTACAATAAGGATGAAGGGTATTTTTTATTATTTAAAAATAAGATAAAACCGTAAACAACAAAAACCCTAACCCGAGGAGATGTAACACCAAGAGATTATGGGCCCCGTTGGGGTTAGTTGGGTAGCCAACTTTCCGGGGTCGTAACTTGGTCATATGATCTTTGTTTGACGCACATGATACCTCGTTAGAAAGATCTCTCTCAGGACTACAACTGCTAATGTGATTTCTAAGAAATCACCAAACCTTTCATGCCCAAAAAACGTCGTTTGGGGCCTCAAAATGGCTCTGGAAGTTTAGGACCCGAAAAACTGACAAAAATAGTAAATTGTGCTATAATTAAGGAAACTGGAAAACTGAAAGAGACAAAGGCGAGGGCACAAGTGGAATATGCGGGTGGCCACCAATATCCACCTCGATCACCTTAAATTGAATTTATTGAGCTAACTCAATCATCATGACTTAGTTAACTGACACAAGTTGTTATGAGACAAAATTACAATTTATTGTCCAATTTATTTAAGTGAAAAATAAATTAAACACCTCACATTCCTCACTCCTGGTACATCAAAATTCCTCACTAGTGTGGGTGCATTTTTTTTGTCCTTTCTAGTTTCCAATTTCACTGTTTCTTGTTGCAAATTTCAACACTCCCTCTCAGCAAGAAAGGAATTCAATATATCCCCATCTGGTACCTTTGGAATGTTTTCCATGCTACACTTCTCTAGTGTTGTTTGCACCTGCAAATCCTGAAACTAAATAGCCTCTGAACAACTTACTCAGTATAATGCATCTGTCATCAGAGTCTTTTTCCTGCTGCTAGCTACTACACCTGTCTAGTATTGGATTCTCTACGCTGCTGCTGACATCTGCATCCGTGCCCTTTGAACTATTTATAACTTTGATTTTTAATCCAGTATTTGACATCTGTCACTCTGATTTCTGTCTTGCTGACATCTGACTACATCAATCTAACTGATCCTTCCTACTACTATTGTACTGTGGGCTCCTTGTAGCCAGGTTCGATCCATGAGACACGCCATCTCAATGGACCTTGCCCAAATTTCTTATCTTGGGATTATGTCTACACATCACCCCACCTTACACCTCGACGTATGGATGCTCCCTCTTCCCATCTGGCTCGAAATTTCCCCCTCATGGAGGTCTCTGCTTGAGTGGATGCTTCCACTTAGTCTCCTCTCTGCTTCTCCAATTGTGGCAGCTACTCCACAACCTTCTGAGACTACTTCTCATGAGGATGCATGTTGAGAGGTAATTTATGCTCCCTCTAAACCACCAAGTCTCTAAATTCTTCCTTTCTCCTCAAAGCTTTGCATGCATCTGGTACCTCAATTACATATAGGTTCTTGACTCGCGCACAGTGTAATTGTCCCGACGTTACAAAAAGTTTCTAAAAAGGAGTTGATTTTAAATCGATGATATCTCCCTCATCCGAGCTCCTATTCGACCGATTTTTTTTCCCATTTGGGTAGATTTTCACGAGGAATCCAAATATTCTATTTGTTTTTGAAAATTTTACACCAAATATTCAAATATTCTCTGCAAACTCGCCGCCCAAAAAATTCCTGCTCTGATACCATGTAGAAAATCTAACCAACGAGATTCAATCTAATCTTGTAATCTACTAAAACAAGATATTTAATCCTTCCTACAATTTGTGGAAACAAAACACGATCGCACAATCACATATAAGTAAGAGAAATAAATTATCAATCGCACAACAACATGATGTATTTGGGGAAAGAAACTACTCAAAACCCCTCTATCTCTATTGTGTATTAAGTCAAGGAATCATGAAACAATACATTAATGCTTAATCTCTCATGAGATTCTCTAGCACTATGTCAATTGTCTCTCGTTGATATAGGCAAACTCGGTCTAGTACTTAGCCAATTCGCATCCTTACTTCAGCCTACCTTGCTCATGCAATTCCTAGGGAATTAACTCCTTATTAATTAGGAAAATCAGTCTTCGTTGATTGCGCAGTCCATCATGGCATCCTAATGACTTTATAATTGCACATGGGAAATTTTCTCTGAATACAACTGATAGTTATGTTCCCTTTAACCTCTGTCTCAAATGGGTATTCCTCGAAACTGATATGCATGCAACTATTAATAGAAAATTATCAGTTATATGATTGATCACTCATTGTGAATTAAATCTAATTTAATTCACTAGACCTCTCACTAGCTCATCACTCAGTTAGAACCAGTTAAACTGATTTTAACTCATTTAATCGAGTTAATTACACTTGCACCCCACTAATGCATCAACTTCAACTAGACCTCAAAAATATTAGAATCCCTCTAGATGCCTCATCTTAGACCCTCAAGTACTTGAATTTCTTGAGCTAACTCGGTCATCATGACTTAATTAACTAACACAAGTTGTTATGAGATGAAATTACAATTTATTGTCCAATTTATTTAAGGGAAAAATAAATTAGACGCCCCACATTCCTCACTCCTGGTGCATCAAAATTCCTCACCAGTGTGTGTGCATTTTTTTTTGTCCTTTCTGGTTTCCAATCTCATTGTTTCTTGTTGCAAATTTCAACATTTCAGAATTTGATGCGGCCTTCACACAAAGACACCATTGAAATCACATGCCCAGATTCTCATGAGAAACCTCTCTTAAGCTCGATCTGCTAGAAGAGAACCAACAATATGCCATCCTACTTCCTAGCACAAACCAACCCTTAAGGTATGAAACATTCTTCTGAACCCTCACATGATGATCTTGCTCTTGGAGGATGATCATGACCTCCCTTTAGCAACCCTTACTCGGCCCTCGTACTCGACCTACTTTAGGACTACATCTCTCTTCACCCCCTTGATGTGCCAGATAGTGGGAATACATGTCAAACATGCTAAGATGTGCCAAGTGATAAGGCATGCCAAGATGTGCAAGGGTGTTTCAATGCGTGTCAAGTACTGTCAAGACAAAAAAAGGGAGAAAAAAGTTAAACTACAAGGAAATGAACACACAAGAGGGTTAATAAGTCATCAATTTACCTTTTCCAAGAGGGGCATGCTAGGCACACCAACACTAGGTGCCAAGTGCAAAGTCTTAGTGCATTCTAAGTGCCAAGTATTCCTTTGTTGCTTCTCATCTACTTTCCAACAATTGATAATCACAAATAAATTTAATATTAAACCATGCCAAATCATACCAAGGCATCTCAACGTATTCCATACATGCTAAGACTTTCCAAGCACCAACATGTGCCAAGCGCCAATATGTGTCAGGGACTAGTGTTATGCATGTTATGAAGTGGAAGGGAATGTTGAAGAGTGCTAAGGTGTGCTAGAGAGTGATAATGCATGTTGATGAGTGTTAAGGATTACTAGGAAAAAACATTAAGGGAGCACTAGGAAAAAATTCATGGAAGTTAATGAATATGAGGAACGTGTGCCAGAGACTAGTGTTAATGAGTGTTAGTTGTCATGCCAAGGAGGGACTGACAAGGTATGCTAAGCATTGGTAAGGCATGCTAGCGAATATCAAGGCATGTCAAGAATTCCCAAAGTGTGCTTGGGAGTTCCAGGGTGTGCTAATTATATCACGTGCCAATTAATAGTGCCAAGATATGCCAATACATGGTAGGTGCTAAGGATGTGGTGCAGGGTGCCAGGGTATGTCAATATGTGTCAAGGAAACAAAAGGATGAACCAATAAGAGGGTTAATAAGTCAAGAATTTATCTTTTTGAAAAGGGGCATGCTAGGCACACTAATAATAGGTCCCAATACATGCCAAGTGGCATTGTGTGCCAAGTGCTAATGTATGTCAATGCATTCAACCAAGGTGCTCTAGGGCATGCTAGGGACTATATGCAGCATGTCAACACATGCTAGGAGAGTTCCATGTTGTGCTAGCGCATGCCGCCATGTGCATGGGCGTCGGTGTCATCACGAGATGTTCTAGGTATAAAGATGTTCCAATACATGTGGGGTGCTAAGAAATGCTAGTGTGTGCCAGAGCATTAATTTAAGGCGTGCCCAGATTGGTGAGGATCGTTAGGTCTTTCTCATTAATAGAAATGTCAAAGCTTGATTATGTATTAAATAATATATTTCCTACACACAATAGTGGAAATTTATCTAAAGGGAATTTGCTAGATAATAAACTTAATATATATGAATCATGTGTTGACTCATAGGAAATCTCTATTCGACTTGTCATTACTTGAGGGAAATGATAAACACTAATTACTTCTAAAAAAATTGACTGACCCGAACCACTATGGCCTTGGACATATTATAAAAAATACTCCAAAATAATGGTATTAAATCGTTAACTTTTGACAAAAAATATATTAGCAGGCACATAGCATCATCAAAAACTCATTGGAATGATCAATGATGACGGGCATTTTTTGACCGTCACCAAAAGTAACAAAAAGTGCATTGGTGAGGGTCATTAAAAGTTCGTCACTAGAAGTGTCACCAAAGAGAGAATTAGTGATGGGACTTTAACGACCCTCACCAAAAGTCTCACTGAAAATGTCTTTGGTGATGGACCATAAAGGACCATCACTATATACACTTATAGTGACGATTTTTTAATTATCAATGATGACGGACATTTTTTGACCGTCACCAAAAGTAACAAAAAGAGCATTGGTTAGGGTCATTAAAAGTTTGTCACTAGAAGTGTCACCAAAGATAGAATCAGTGATGGGCCTTTAACTGACATTAGAGCTTATTATCCTTCCTGGCTTCCCTTCAATACCCCGTAATTCGACTTCCTTTCCTTCTGAAAAAAATTTCAAGAAAAGTTCTTGAAAATTAAAAGCTACCGTCCCCAAAGATTATAACCATTGTACTCCTAGTACAACATCAGCACCTCCCATAGGAATGGCAAGCATTGGACTAGTCAATACATATTCCCCCATGGTTAGCTTGATATTATGGCTTTTTCCAGAGCAATTTATAGTTCCTCCATTTGCAACCATCACTTGACATTCTGGTGCTGGGTATAGGAAACAATTTAATTCCTTGGCTAACTTACAATGAATAAAATTATGGGTGCTACCTGAATCAATCAACACTATTACCTTTCTCTTCTTGATTTGTCCTTTTATCTTGAGAGTTTGAGGAGTGGTAATTCCTGCCAGTGCATTACACGATATGGTTGGGTTCATTTCTTCCTCTTCTGGGGCTGGTTCCTGGTGTATATCCTCTTCTTGTTCATTTTCTTCTTCCTCTTCACAATCTATGTAAAATAATTTCTTCTCAGCACACTTATGACCTTTAGTGTATTTTCTATCACAACTGTAGCAAAGCCCTTTTGCTCTTTTTTCTTCCAATTTGTGTGGTGTCAACCTTGTAGGTTGTGGAAATCTAGGCGTAGCAACACTTCCTTCTTTATAGAATTGAGTGGTAGGCTTCCTTGTCGCCATAATTTTACATTCAACTTTTCTTGCCAACTTGAATGCCTTCTCCAATGAATCAGGTTCCAAAATGCGAACTTCATGTTGGATGTTATCCTTTAAAGTGCCTATGAAGAGATCAATCCTGTGTTCCTCTGGAATATCAGTTACCCTTATATTCAATTTTTGGAAGTCCTCAATGTTTTGCCCCACTAAACCCTTTTGTTTGAGATTTATCAATTGGCTAAAGAAGGTGTTGCTCTTTGTATCCTCATAATGTGCTATCATTTCCTCCGTAAAAATTGACCAAGTGACAGTTTTTTTATGGGAGAAAAGCCATCGATACCATACAAATGTATTTTGTTCTAAATGTAAAGTTACAATGCGTACCTTTTGTGTGTTTTGCACATTATGGAGATCAAAATATTGCTCCATCTGTAGTATCCATGTTACAGGATCCTTTCCATCAAACTTCCTCATATCCATTTTTGGAATATTTTGGTTCTTCCCGCCAACATTAGAGTTTATCAAATCACAATTAACATTGATTTTGTTCTCATCATGAGGTTCTTCTACTATCTTTTCACCATTAGGAAACATTTCTTGTATCAAATTTGTCAAACCTTCGATGTCTGTTTTTAGATCATTCTTCATGTTTTCCATGTTGTATTTCATGTCATCCATCTTAGCTTCCATGCCATCCATCTTAGCTTCCACGCTAGCTTCCATGCCATCCATCTTAGCTTGCACGCCATCCATCTTAGCTTCCACGCCTTTTTCAAAACTTCCATTTCATTTTTTGTTGCTCTTTGCGAGAGTGAAATTTGTTGCACTTGCTCTTGTAATTTTGATAGATCATGTTGCAATTCTTCATCTTCATGAGTCATAGTAGAGCCTTCTGAAGGCTTAATGGGTGTTGAATTATTTTTATGGGGCATCTTTTAGAACTCAATACTGATATCTATTCTACAATATGCCCTTGGAATCAATTCAAATTGATTCTTCAAACAAGACTTATGCAATTCGGAAAAAAAATACACACCTTTTTCTTGCTTTTGAGGAGCTCGATATTGAAATTGGATTGTCTTTGTGATTGCAGCACTTAAATATCTGAAATTCAGCAATGAAATACCCCTCTGAATTATATTTTGAATGCCATAGGTCTGACCTGATTTGGATTCTACAAGACAAAGTTGTGTCCAATCTCCCACAATGACCTAATTATGGACTGGTTCAGTAGAGTGAACTTGTACGACTTTCCATGTGTCATTGTTTCGTCTTTTGTCTCTGAAATTGATAGCCAAGAAACTACAGTCCATTTAATTGCGACCAATTTTTACGGCACTCCAATCTGATGCCCAGAGAGAGAGTTATTGAACTTTTCCCACGATCACCTCTTTGAGATGAAATTTA